>JAEUWY010000007.1:0-290767 GCA_022059125.1 Corynespora cassiicola | reverse complement strand
TAACCCTAACCCTAACCCTAACCCTAACCCTAACCCTAACCCTAACCCTAACCCTAACCCTAACCCTAACCCTAACCCTAACCCTAACCCTAAAAACCTAAAAACCTAAAAACCTAAAAAACCCTAATTTAAAATAGTACGTTTATCTAAGCGAAAATAAAAATAAATATAATAAGTAGCTAAAAATTTAATTAAATCTTAGAACTCTTATACTTTAACTTTATAGAGTCGTTTTTAAATAGATACTTAAAAAGTACAAACTAAAAACGCTGTAATAAAAGTATTAATAAATAAAAATTTTTATACGCTAGTATTAATAAAAAAATATAAATAAATTTTAAGCCTGTTAGAATAGAAAACAGAAAGTATTTAAAAATAATAGCTTTTTAATAAGTTTAATAAATTTATATTAAATAGATTATACTTGCCGTAATTTAGGGCAGAGATTTTTTTTAAGCGTTTTTATTTTCTAGTTAAACTAGATCCGGTTTGTTAAAATTAATTTTATTTTTAAATTAATTTTATAAATTATTTTTAATAGAAATTTAGCTTATTTATAAAAAGTTATAATTGCGTATAAAATAGCTTTATTTACTATAGTTATAGTAGTTTTTTTTTATAGCTAGAGCTGTTTTAGATAGCTTACTAATTTTGCAGTAGTATAGTAATAATAACTCTATACAGATAGTACGCTAATAAGTAGTTTTTTTTTTTATATAAGTACTGCAGATAAGCTGGTTAGCTTCTAATTCTCTAAAACTTTATATAAAGTAGAACTAGAATTATTTTTTCTATTTCTGCTAATAGCAGATACAGAGATATTTTAGTATTTTATATTATAGAAGAAAAAATATTTTACTATGTTATTGAAAAAGTTATTTTATAAAAATTTAAATTTAAAGTTTAGAACTCGCAGAGCTAAAGTTATTTTTTTTTATAAATAAAAAAACTATTTTTTTTTTATACTCTGTTTTTAATAGCAGCAGATAGAAATTAAACTTTAAAAATAGAAAAAGATTTTTTTTGTTCTATCTGTAACTAGTAGAAAACTACTTAATTTTCTACTTTTTTATTTTCTAAAATAAAATATAATTTTAAAAAGTTAAATATTTTCTCTACGTTAAAAAACTATTTTTAAAAGTTATTAGCTAAATAACAGAGCTCTAAGTATTTTTAAACTAGTTCTAATATATGTTTTTAAACTTCCGCTATATAAGCTTACTTAGTAAAATAGTAGTTCTAATTAATATTAAAATAATTTTAGATAAAAGCTAGCTATTATAGAAAAGTAACAGTTTTTCTGTTGCTAAAAAGCTTAATTTTAAAAATTTATTTAGATAACTTTATTTAAACTAAAATTAAAAGTAATTTAAATAGTTGTTAGATGCGAGTTAATAGTAACAGTTCTAATTATTTTTTATTTTAGAGAGAAAAGTCTGCAGCGGCGGCTTTAAGTTCTAGTATTCTAGCTTATAACTATAAAATTTCTACCTCTATTAGTATAAAATAGAAATTACTGTTATTAGATTAGTATAAAAATCTAGTAGGTTCTAAATTATTATTAGAAAGTTAAAACTGTTTTTATAGCTAGCTTAATTTTTAAACAGCTTTTTCCGCAGAAGTATTTAGAAAGTATATAATACTAAATATTAATAGTTAAAATTAATTCTAGTAAGTTTTTAGTAATTACTTAGTTTTTATTTTAGCGTATAACGTATTTTTTTTAAAAGTAATTTAACTTACGTAGAAGTAGAAGTTCTAAATTTAAAAGTTTTATTTATTAAAAAATTTAAAGAATTTTAATTTTACTAAAAATTAAAAACGTACGTAGTAATTTAGAACAGATCTAGTCTAATACGTATACTATCTAGTTATACTTCTCTTTTATAATAAATAGAAAAGTAATATTTTTAAGCTGTTACTAGTAAAAAAAAGTTTAGAAATATAATATAAAAATACAGAGCGACTTATTTCCGATACAGCTTAAATACTACTTAGAATAAAAATTTATAGAACTAAAAAATAATTATAAGTTAGAGCCTATAGGTTTTATACAAAAGAACATTTCTAGATTATAGAACTATTTAGAAATGTTACGTTCTTTTATATTCTTTTTTAAAATCTTTTATTTCTAGTTTAGCTTAGTGCTGTCTTAGTTATAAAAAAATAAAAAATTTAAATAGCTAGATATTTAGACTTAAATTAGAGTTAGATTAAAAGTTAAAGTTAAAGTTTAGTTAGAAGTTGAGGTTACGTGCGTAATACTAGAAAGTAAATTTAAATTTTATACGGACAAGGTTCGTTACAGCACGTTTATACAGATTATAAATTAAAATTTAAGTAAAATTATAGAATATAGCTAAATACTTAAATTAATTCTATACGCTCGTATATATTGTAAATTAAAATTTAAATAAAAATATAGAATATAGCTAAATATTTAAATTAATTCTGCACGCTTATACAGATTATAAATTAAAATTTAAGTAAAATTACAGTAAATATTCGCGATTTAAGTATATATCTAACTCTAACTCTACATCTACTGTGCTGTTTCTCTGTATAATTACTAAAAAAACTATAAAATACGCTGTTAGAAATATACTATTATTTAATTTCGCTTAGTTTTTTTTTAGTATTTTTATTAGCTAAAGATTTAGAAATACAGCGTAATTTCTCGTAGAATAATAGTTAGAATTATTATCTACTGTATTAGATTATATAATTATACTAGTAGTAGTTTTAGTACTAATATTACTATTAGTTAAAATTAAAAATACGCGTAATTCTAAAGTAGTACTTATTTTAAAAAACATTTATAATATTAAAACTATACTATAAACTATAAGTAATATTAAAAAGTAAATAACTTTTTAAATTAATTTTTAAAAATACATACTACTAAAGTTATATAAGTAAAATAATATATAATATATTATATAAATTTTTTTATTAGCAATAAAGTATAATAAATTAATAATTAATTTTAAATAATAGATTTACTAATAAAATAAATATAATAATAAAGTATAATTATACAGACTATATATATATATAGTAACTACGCTTATCTATATTTATTATAAATATTTACTATTAGTGCTTATAAGCGCTTACTTTATTAAAATATAAATTTTAAATTATATATATTTTTTTTAGTTATATAATATAGTATAGTAGTTTCTTTTTAAACGCGTAATTATATATATAATTAAAACTACGCTTTTAATATTATCTGCTTAGATTTTTCTAAAACTATATTATAATAAATAGCTATTATACTCACTTATAATCTATAGCACAGCTTTAATAAAAATATTTAGCTTTTTATACTAATTTATTGATAATAAAATAAAATAAAGTATAGTAAAGTAATTAAAACTAAAAAATAAAGAGAATATAGTAAAATACAGTACTAAAATCTAAATTATTATAAATATTTAGCGCGTTAATAATAAATTATAATTTTAAAAATGTTATATATAGTAGCAGCGCGTTATATACTTTATATAAATTTATTTTAAATAATTAAAAAAATAAAAACTATAGAGGCCTCTTTATAGATTAATTAGAATTTTTTAAGTAGTAGTATTATAAGTATAAGTTACTGTTTTATTAAACGCCTAACCAGCGTTATTACTGTTTATACTTATTATCCGTATTTATTATTTAGTTCTGGCCCAGTAAAGCTGAGAGAAAAGAACTTTTACAGCTCTCTAGATAAGTGTAAGTAGTGCGCGCTGGGGCAGTCAGGAGATAAACCGCTCGCTTGTCCGCGCCGCTCGCTTATTCTTTACGTTATTACAGAATAGGGAACTCCTGAGAGCAGAGCTGTGGTAAAGGATTTCGACGCTTTATAAAAAGATCGTGTTCGTCAGCACCCTGTGCACGGCCTCTTATATCAGCTGAAACAGCACTTCTTAAGCAGCACATTCCGGATTAGGACGTTGTTCGACCCTACACACTTCTATTATAGAACAGGAAAATCTCGATACAGTCGCTTGCAAAACTAGCTTCTATCTCAATATACTGTTTAAGCTTTCATCCCGCGTAAGCGAGTAGGGATCTATTACTCTGCTTTTTCTAACCTAGCATAGTGTTATAAAAACTGTTCTGTCTACTCTGCAGCTACGCTGCAACTACTTTATTAAAATTACTTATAAAAATTACAGTTAACTTATACTAATAGCTATAATTAAAAAAGTTGGAAAATGATCAGTTTGCCTTACATCTATTAGTTTAGCTGATAATTTAGCTAGCTTTTCTCACCTTGTTCTAAGCTAAACCTGACTAGAAGATATCAATAACAGACCCCTGTTGGCTTACGCGGGATTAAATTTAGATAGTGTATTAAGGTAGAAGCCGATTTTCCAAGCGACTATATAAGAGACGGAGAACAGTCGACATTGCTACTTCCCATCTGTTCATTCCCTGATACCTGCACTACACCATACTCAACGACAAACCCTTTTTGATTCTTAGTACTCAAATTCATCATACGACACTCTACCACAATGCAAATCAAAGTGGCTACTGTCCTCGCGTTCTCTGCAACTATTGGTAATGCCTTCGCGGCTAGCGGCTGCCACAAACAAGGTACGTTGTAGTCCTCTTACCTCCCGCCCCTTTCTAATGACATTCCTAGACGACGACGTAGGCCGGACTTGCCGGTACAAAGATATTTATGCTTGGCGAAATGCAGCTCGCCTCTACTGCGGGACGTTCAGCACCCCTTTGACGGTTCCTGGCGGCAATTCAGCCAGCAATGTCTACCAGCTGAAGATTAGTAACGTTCCTGACGGCTATGGTGAACAACAGATTTTCTGGGGTAACTATAAGGTCAACGGCGGCACTCATCGGATCACTTTCGACGAGTGCATGAAGTACCAGGAGGGTAATTATTGCGATGGATTTGGCGGCTGGACTAACACGGACTTTGGCACGGTAAGTGATTGACAATGGTGGTATTCAATGGGAATTCGCTGATGGTTGACAGGTATTCGGAGAGTGTATTCGTGATTAGTTTGTTTGTACATGATAATCTACTACTGGGCTAATGCGACGCGGAAGTTTGTTATACTTCCCGCCTAAGCGACCCTCGCTAGAACTCCTCAGACGCTTAAGGCTTAAGAAGTTTAATTAAACTTCTTATATTAGCCTGTGCACGCGTCGCGGTCGCGACTATCTTATTACTTATTTCGCCGCAACATAATTTACGTATATATTTATTATATAATTATTCTTAACCTTTTTTATTTAGTTACTATAGAGTTTTTTTATGTACGCCTTCTGTAAGTTGCTGTAGTTCTTTAGGTCAGTCTTCTGCAGCTTTATAAGATGATCGTGCAGCTTGTTTAGAAAGCTCCTCTCTGTGGCTCATCAGCGGATTGATTATACAGAGAGATCAAACGTACCCATGCCTTTCCCCTTTGCCTTGTGATTCTTGCGATTCTTGCTCTTGCTTTCGGCATAGAAGAAGCATCGCGTTAATGCGATATTCCTCTCGTCCTCTTTCTTCTCTCGTGCCTTTGCAAGGTGCTCTATAAAAAAGCCTTAGTTTTTTTTATTAAGGCTCTTGCATGCGGGTCGGAAGTCAGAGTAGAATACCTTTAGGTCCTGTGCCATAAAGAACAAGAAGCCACTGAGCTTCTTGCTGGGGTCCTTCTGCGGCTTTTCCTGCGGCTTCCTCGGAGCACCGTAACCGATTTTGACGGTTTTGACGATTCTGGATGAAGAAGAGACGATCACTTTGCACTGGAAAAGCTATATGGCCTTTTGGATGTCCCATCATTGTTGTTTGTTGGGGCATATGAACCGTGGAAACCACCTCAACGCCTTTGTCGATTATTTCATCAAGTCTCGACTATAAGATATAACGTTGAGTTCGTGCATTTTAGTATACCCTTATATACATCTGGCCGACCCCATTTTTTTCAGTCCTTTTCTATGCCAGTTTGTATATGTAGTTCTACCTGTCTAACTATCTGCAACTGCTTTCTCTTCTGCTGCTTAAAAAAGTTATTATTAAATATTATATTAGTTTTAAAGTAACTACTAGCCTCTAATCTAAAAACTAAGCTAGTGTTATACTTCCGCTTACGTAAAATTTAATAAAAATATTAAAAGTTTTTATACTTTTCTAAGTTTTTATTAAATTAGATACTGTAATAGCTTATATTTTAACTATTTATAAACTTACGTCTTTAAGTTAGATTTTTAATAATATTTTATATTTTAAATTTTTATTTTAGCGCTTTTTTTTTGTATAAAAATTTTTTTCTAATATTATATTAAATTTTTTTTATAATTTAAACAGCTAACAGTAAACATTAGTTTTTAATAGCTCTAAAAAAATATTATTTTAGTTAAATTTTATAAAGTATACAATTTAGTTATTTATAGACTAGAAACTATCTATTTATAAAGTAGTACTTAATATAAAATACAGAAAAAGACTTTAGTATCTTTTTATATTGTTTTAACTGTTAGTAGTATATATAAAAACTAAAATAAAAGCTTAGCTACTATAGTATTTTATTAGAGTTTTTATACTTTTATATAAAATTTTAGTTTTAGAAATATAAAAGCAGCTAGTAGCTTAAAAAAAATATTATTTTTTTTTATTTTTTTTTAGTTATAAATCTAATATTTATTTTATATTAGTTTAATAATTTTAAAACTTTATTAATATAGTATCTAATAAAACTTATTATTTTAGTTTTTTTACTTAAACTAGCTGTTTTTCTACTTTTATAGCTATTAAAAAAAAACCTAAATATTTTTAACTGCTAATCTGTTTTCTATAACTAGTTTTAAAAACTAATACTTACTTTTTAAAATTTAGTTAATACTTAGCTAATATAAAAAAATTTAACTAGCTAGAGCTGTACTAACATAGTTTTTATATAATAGATTTTAAATTAAAAAAAATATATTTTTATAGAAGATACAGAGATAAAGCTATTAAAAATAGTTTTCTAAAAGTTTTAAGTAAGTTAGTATAGTATTAAACTCTGTTATCTATTAGCGCGCTTTATTTATTTAAATAAAATTAATATATATATTTTAGATTTAGCTGTAGCGTATATAATAAACTGCTTATATAAATAAATTATTAAATATTATATACTAAATAAACAGCTGCTTAAATATTATTTTTTTCTAATTTACTTTATCTATAAACTAAATATAGCTATATTACTTTATATTATTATAAAATTCTAAACTTTTATATCGCTGTAGTTTGTTTAGCTAGTTAATATTATTATTTAACTATACGTTCTACTAGAGGCCGCTAGATTATTAAATAAAGCTATTAGAATAGAAAAATTAAAAACAGCGTAGAAATATTAGCATAATTTGTTTATACTTCTATATAATAAAATAGTTATTTAGACTGTATACTATTTTAAATCTAATATAAAACTTATTTATATTTTATCGCAACTATTTTAGAAAAATAACTATATTAAAAGTATAATACAGAGAAGTACTGTTTTATAGCAGTTAAAATTATTATATATAAAAGTATTATTATTATAATTACGTATTAATTTAATAGAATAGTTTTTTTAAAACGCGGTGCTTTTTCTATATACTAAAGTATTTTTATATTAACTTAAAAAAACGTAGTAATAGCAGAGTTTTATATAGAAATAAATCTAAATTAGTATAACAGAGTTATAGCTAAAACCTGCTTTAATATATTACTATATCTTCTGTAGCTTAGAATTAAGCGCTAATATTTCTAAAGCTATATTAGTAAAAAAATATATATTTTCTGTAGAATTTTTTTTTTAATACTAGAATAAAGCTAACTGTATAAAAGCCTATTTATACAGCTTTTAAATTTTTAAATAGTTTTAATTATTAAGCTTTTACTATTATATAGTATATTAAAAAAGTAAAACGTTATATAATATTTGTCTGATTTTTAGCTGTTCTAACTCTATATCTACTTACTATAAATTTTAAAATAGTATTATTTTTATAGTATTATTTTCGCTACAGTTTTATTTTTACTATTATTTTTTTATATATAACTTTAAAGTTCTGCGCGGAATATTTTTTTTTATTTATATTAATATTAATAACTAAAATTATATAAATTTTTTTAATAGTACTAGTTTAGTATTTATTAAAGCAGAAGTTTATTTTCTGCTAAGTATTATTTTTCGTAAAATATTTAAAGTTTTTACTATAATAAAAAATAAATATTTTATAAAAATACTGTAGTTTAAAACGCTTAACAGCCTATAAAATTATTTTCTATATTTTATAAAAAAATTTTAGTATAAAAAAATAAAAAAAAAGCTACTATTACAGCGTCGCGTCTGTCTATTAAAATTTTTTTTTTATATTTTAAATTATAAAATTATATTACGTATAATTATAACTAAATAGATAGTACTGTATAGTTAAGCTGCTATAGTACTATTATATAGCTAGAAGCAAAATTTAATCTATTTAAATATAGTAGTTATTATCTAAAAAGCAGTTTACTTTTTATTTTTTTTAATAAAAGTACAGAAAAAATAGATAAAGTAAAATATATTTAAAATTTATAAAACGCTTAAAAGTATAATATAGCAGTTAATATAACGTTTTTTTACTAAGTATACGTAGCTATAAATATTAATATAGTATACTAAATAACTGTTAAAATATAGGTCTAATTAAAAATTTAAAACTATTATCTATATAAAATTCTAATAAATATTTTACTTAGTAATATTTAAACTGCTAAAAAAACTAAAAACACTATTAATATTAAATATAATTTTAGTAGCTACTACTACTTTATTATTTTTATTTAAATATATATAAACAGGCAGGTAATTATTATTTTTTCTATTCTTATAATATAAATAACGTTTAGCTATTTTATTTAAATAGCTAGTAAAGTTAGATTTATAAATTATTATAGTATTTAACTTTTATTTATTTAAGTAATTTATAGTTTTTTTAACTTTCTCTAAGTACTTTTACAGACTAATATAGCTTAAATAATTTTCTGCGTGCTTTTTTTTAGACTACTAATAGTAATATTTACAGCAGCTCTAATATTAAATTAGCTAATCTACTAATTAATTTACGAATTTATTAATTTTTAAAATCTTATTACTAATAGCTGTTTTATTTATAATATCTCTATTTTTACAGCTATTATTTATATTTTCAGTATTTACAGTATTATTCTTATATTTTATATTTTTTAACTCTATAGCATTTACGAGTGTTTCGCTGTTATTTAAATATTAATTAAAAACGTTATTAAGTTTATTAGATATACAGTTTAGCGAAAAGTTTCTAAATAAACTAAATAGTAGCAGAAGTTTTCTAAGCTTATCTTTTTTAGTCTGCGTAAAACTTTTAAGACAGACTAAATCTATTTCTACTGCAATTCTAAGCGTAGATAGCCCAGCTGATACAATATGTGTAAAAACTGGCAAAACGAATGCTGTCTGCCTCGGGTCTTTGACGTAATACAGTTTATATTTCGTTTTTTGCACTCCAGCAGTTTAATTCTTTCTATGTACATCGTCTCTCTGCGTTCGCAGCCTTTTTCTCCTCTGCAGAAGCATATTTAGACGGTTAACCCCGCTTTTTCAGTTTGCTAGCATTCGTTGCTGACATTAGAATATAGATGCTAGTTAGTAAAAACTAAAGTGCATCTCAGATTAGCATAGAAGTAGTATAGAAAAAGCAAAGCAGAAAAAAAGGGTGCCGGGAGAATTACGTGCTGTTAAATACTAAAATAGGCGTAGCGTTGTCGTTAAAAATTTAAATAGGGTTAGTGCTGTCGTCAAAATCTAAATTAGAATAGCGCCCTTCTCGCACCTAACCCTACCCATCGTTTACGCACTATAACGCAACAACAGAGTAAGATTAAACATTTGGAGCTTCTAGATATTCGGAGATAATGACGATAAAGGGAAAAGAATAACAGGCAAACAAATATCTTGATCTTACCTCGAGGAACTTGGACAACGCCATATTTGTGTAGTTATGGTAAGCATCCAATATATCTGCCACGGACTGGAATTCGCCTCCCCAACATTTTCGTATGATATCACCACAATCCAGATCCGCTGTTTCAGGGAAATCGTTTTTCGCGAAACGCGCTGCCACTTCATCATCTTCCATTTCGTCATACGGTCTTCTTCCTGTGTTGATCTCGTATATTAAGCTTCCTAGCGCGAATATTTCTGTGGCCATAGAGATTTTCGGTGGTCCCATACCCTCTATTTTTGCATAACGTGTCTCCGGTCGGACCAGGTTTTCTTTCTCCTGTAGTATGGAACCGGCAAAGTCGCAAATGAAAATGGATAAATTGTCATCCAAGAGAAAATTTGCAGCAGTGATGTCGACTTGGAGAACTTCTTTGGAATGGACGAAGTTGATCACTTCCAAAGCGCTCTTGGTCCAGTCCTGGCGCATGGATTGAGTTAGAGATTCGGCAAAGTTGCTGAGATAGCTCCGGAGGGTGCCAGATGCCATGTACGGAAATTCGATCCCATTACTGGTGATATTCAGACAGCGTAAAATTCCCTTGTGTTGGCCCAGATGCCGATAAATTTCTTTCTCGCGTTGCAAAAGCAAAGTAGACTCCGCTTGCTCGTTTTCGTGCTGTCTTGCATCTTGATCGTTACAACCGTCGAGATGAAACAATCGAGCTGTTTTCAAAACGGTCCTTTTCTGAGGATTACGCCAAACAGCACAGCAACTGCCTTGGTTTTTCAGAAGATGTGGGAAATTAGGGTCGGGAGTTCTTAGGACCGCTAAGCCCCATTTGAGGGATAGCTTGGCCCCTTGTGGTAGTTTGTCTGCCATTGAAGCGGTCTGTCTGTTGGTGCGATTAGATGAAAAGCTGTCACTAGTTATATACCCGCTACTGTAAGTAGCGGTGAGCATTGACGTCAGATGATGCGGGTAAATTAGACCAATCACAATAAAACCATCAACACACTTATCCACGCCATTTATGCCTCTTTGTGTATTTTCTTCTCCTTGCATACGCATTTATATAGATACATGGTATGAATTCGTGGTATTTTGTCATTCACGTACTGCACAAAAGCATATTAATGCATTCAAGCAGTTTAGTGTGATTGAATACAGAGGCTTCGCTCCATCATGTCTCGACAATAAATTCCCGCCACCCGCTAAGGCACCGAATATATATACAGTTTAAAGATATGATCATTTGATCATGATTTTGCAGTGCAGTGGATTGGATCAATTGCTAGTCTGAATTTCTTTCTATGTCAGAGCCGACTACATGGAATATCGCTAGTCAACCACATTTTGCAACAAGTCAATACAGAACCATCCCATCATCAACTGAAAACCATCTATCAGCATGTTATCTTGTTGGAGGAACAGACAGAGGGTGAACATACCGAAAATCAGGACATATTTCTCTTTTGGTATTTGACCCATCGGTCACCTCACTCGTTACAATACCACAGTCTGACTCAGTACATGGGGCGACGTAGTAACTTTTCTTTGTATGTCCACAGACAGCATATTTGGTTGTGGTGTGATGCTTGACACACATGTTGATGGCAGTCAATGGAAATGGAAATGCTAGTGATTGTGGTTCTTGATGGATGTGAGGAATTCAGATCTTATTACACCATATCAGTATGGTCAAATACTCAGAGTTCTTTCAGCAAACCATCATATTCAATTCCAGCATCGATTCGACTCCAATACAAGCGTATGATGCAGATCGCTTATCTATTTACTCGAAACAGTCCTGCATGCATTGCGCCTTCGGATACGATTAACCTGGCGGATCATCTTGTGCCAGGATTGTAGAATAAAGTTTTAAGCTATAAGCTTTTATATACGCTAGTCTGCATTTTACTGTTATTTAATAATTTTAACACATTTTTAAAAACTAAACTTAAACTAAACTTAAAATAAAATTATCAAAAGAGCTACGGGAGTCTCCTTCTTTTAACTGTGCCGGGCTAGAACTAAATAGTAAATACAAATTATTAAAAAAAACAGAACAATATTAGTTTATACAGGTTTGAAAGGTTGTAAAAGCGGGGTAAAGAATTTTTTCAGCTCGCTAAACAGTTTTGTCCCTCTACCTTTTAATCGGCCTCCGTAATTAACACGAAGGAGTTAACTAAATGTTGAATTTAGCTATTCACTTTATTTTCTCGTCTCTCTTCTTTTCCTTTCTCTCAATACGACCCCGGCAACCCCGCCATCCTCTCTTCCGCCAGCTCCGCCTCCCTCATAGCGATCTCTTTGTGTTTCTCACTGCGCGCAACAAGTCTGTATTTCAGCGCTGCGGGGTAGCTAACGAGACCGTAGCTAAAGTCATCGGCGTCGGGGATGTAGGGTTTACCGTTTTCGATGACGGGGAGGACTTCGAATGCCCAGAGCATGCTATTTGGCGACGTCAGTGGGAAGTCGGGTTTAAAGTTAAAGGCAGTAGAAAGAGGGGAATAGGGAAGAAAGACGGAAGATTTCACTTACCGCGCCATAGCAATATACAACGACTGCAGCGCAACATACATCCCCGGACAAATTCTTCTCCCGAACCCAAACACGCCGAACTTGTACGTCTGCAGCCTTGGATCGGTGACATTCAGGAACCTCTCCGGCTTAAATGCATCGCCATCAGGAAATACCGCTGGATCTCTCATCATCATGCTACCAGGGTTCATATTTGTTAATCACTTGATGGATGGATGGACTTGTGATTTGGGGTTCAGGGAGGACTTACGTGCCATTAGGATAAATCGCCGTGTCCTTCGGGATAAACATGCCTTTATACGTATAATCCTGGATCGAAGAGTGCGCAATGACTGTTGGTGTCACAAGGCGCCATCTACAACAAAATTCATGTCAGACCATTACTTTACGGGCACATAGGATGGGAAGATATACCTCATAGTCTCCTTGATGAAAGCTTCTAGATAAGGCAGGTTTTTCTGGTCTTCAAAAGTAGGCATCCGGTCTCGTCCTACCACTCTGTCCATTTCCTCTTTGACTTTGGCGTAGGCTTCTGGGTAGTGCAAGATGGCGACTACATCACACAGTCAGAGGTCCACGCTCCCTGAAAAATGAGAAATAAAAGGCATTATAAGATAATCGAGGGGTTAAACATACGGATAGCAATCTCAATCGCAGTAGACACAGTTCCAATGCCTGCAGCCCACGGAGAAGAGAGCGCATAAGACAGTTCCAGGTCATCGAAGCCCAATTCCTTTTGTCTTTCGAGAGCCCATTGGGTTGTGCATGGAACCTGCGTGCCCTCTTCCATTCTCTTCTTGACGTCATTCAATACGGTCATGTAGAGTCTTGTATTGGTGTCTCGACGTCTCTCGGGTTCCCAGCTGAACCACTGCAGGGGTTTCCGGAGGGGTGTCAGTGGACCGTTTTCTATGGCGAGGGAGAAGTGCTGCTTACTGGGAGCCATAGTAGCTGAGGCCACTGATTGTTTTGGTGGTTAGTTCTAATTTCTGGATCAAGATTTATCGCTGCTAGAAATACTTACACTCTCGAGGAAGAAGCGGCCCGGGACCCTGATTATAACTTAGTCCATACTCGAAGGTTGAGTCCATAATTGATACTTACTTTGTACTAAAATCAGTGTGAATAACTTGCAAACAGTTATCTATTTATAACAGCATGGTTTACTACGTACCTTTCAATATCTGTTAAAAAGATCAGCAAAGCCCTTGTCGAAGCGGAAGAATCAGGTACTTACACTCCTCGACCTCATCATGCTCCATAACTAACGGATCTTCCATAGCCGTAACCCTCCGTCCATATGCCAACTGAAACATCGTAGACGCCATATGCCTATAGAAACCATCAGCAACCTCTCCCCTCTATCACTCCCACTAATCTCCATCCCTCAGCGCTCTTACCTTCTCAAAATCTTATGTTTACGGTCCAAAATTCCATCCTCCGCCTTATTCTCCAACAAATCCTTAATTAGTACTGCCGACTCATTATCCTGCATCGGCTTCGCCGCCGGCGATGCCTTAGCGCTAAAATGAGAGTTGTGAATCTATCGCGTAACACCGCCTCCATTAGCCTCTTTTCATGAATCGACTCTTTCCAAATATTTGAAACGAGAGCAAGAACACTAACCGTGCGCCAATTCCGCCATTTTTGACCGTAGACCATGGAAAATCCTCGGAGTCGAGAGAAGAGGAATTCTCTGGTCTTGTTTAGTGTTTGAGGGGGTGGTAGGAGGGGGGATGGGAGAGGATGTTGATCTTACCCCATGACGAAGTCCGGGCGGCTGGAGAATGTCTCGCCGGCTTTTTCGAGGAGATCTATAGCTCCCTCCATAGTCCCAAGCACTAATACCCATCACATCAGTCACCGTTTCCCAAGCACATGATTTCTCACTTCTCTCAAGTCAGGTAACATACAAACATTCAACTGCGGGCCCGTGTAAAAACTCGCCACATTACCTATCCCCCACCCCATGTCAGCAAGCCACACTTCTCTCTACACAGGCAGGACAGGAGCAGACATACCATATTTCTCATTCCACGCCTTGAACACATTCCAGCGATCAGTTTGCAAGTACTTCGCATGATCACTGCCCGGCGGACCAGGCGGGATTTTCGGTCCTGTTTTGCGGAAGGCTGATTTTAGGATGAAGCGGACCAAGAAGACGATGATGGTCGAGGGGACTGCTAGAACCAGCAGGTTAGGGAGGGGGGCAATTTCGAACAACATTGTTGGGGATGTGTGGCGGTGGAAGCGTTGGTGTCGTTTCCAAGGACGCCGATGGCTGAGTGAAGGAATTGAAGGATGAGATATAAGGGGACTTGGGTTGGGCAAGAATATGTATAGGTAAGGTGATTTATATAGGAACGGTATCAGAAGAGTGGGATGAGGTAGGAGAGCTTGGTCTGCACATCTGAAGGCGAATCCATACATTAGTGAGCTGACTGCAGCGAATGCAACGACAACTGCACTACACCTTTACATGCTAGCATGCATACACAGTCCACGCATGATACGCGTACACACACAGACTTGCACACAGAAATCCACGCACGCAATACACACGTCCACAAGTACACAAGCCCTACCTCTCTGTCTCCATCTTCCCACCGCCCATTCCCGCCTTATCTCGCCTTACACACCCTCGGACGATATTGTGTTGATTTTGGTTTTGGTGCTCAATAAGGGCTTCTGTTTCGACTACTGCGGCGGTACTTGCTCCCTGCATGTTGACGATGTTCGAGTAGGATTCACGTCTAATTCCCGCGTCGCCGTTGGCCGAGCCCCAGGCCGGCACTAGCATTCCTCCGCATCCTTGCGTTGGTTCAAACTGTTGCGACATGGACGATCGTAATTTTCTAGTGCTTCTCCTTTAGGAAGGAAGGACGCTACGAATTGAATACATAGATTTAATCTAAAAACGTAAATATATATTAGAAAGGCTTAAGAAGCAGAATACGAATATATAGCTTAGCGGGGCATTAGTGTGGCGAGAAGGGAAAGTTGCTGCGACATGCATAGTGCTAAAATATGCGCGGAGAAGATGAGTGAAGAGAGAATAGCCTGCATCTCGCTTAGAGACTCTGGAGTCAATCTCCGAGGAGTGTTGGGCTTGGTATTTTGCACGCTGAATGGCTGCAGTACTCTGCTCAATTCTCTGCCTGTACCTTTGTTGGTGCATGGATCCCCAGATCCTTTGCCGAGAGGCCCGTATCCCCAGCCCGTGCCGTAGAAGGTTCTGGATCTGAACCTTCTTTGGAGCTTAGTAATCAATCAAGCTGATCTAGTTCTCCTGATTTAAGCAATCGTCACTTTTACCCATGTTAACTTTTTGCTAAGCTCTCACCGAGCTCCCAAATCACGACACAACATCACGACAAATCACCACGATGGAGGATGGGAGATTGGTCGCCTTTTCTGATGAAGACCCCGAACGCGCTGCAAATTGGAGTACGGTAGGTGGAAAAGTCGTGTTTTTACCATCATATTCAACTTCTCACTTTCCATAGAAGAGGAAGATTCTCGTCCTCATAATCGGACTTGCACTTGCATCCAACAGCACACTTGGCTCCTCACTGCCAAGCGGCTCTTCTCACTATTTGTCCAAAGAATTCAATGTATCAAGCGCGGAACAACTGGCATTGCCAAACTCCGTCTACCTGATTGGATATGTCTTTGGGCCGCCGTTGTTCAGTCCACTCAGCGAGATGCATGGCAGAAGAATCGTGATGCTTTCGACCTTCTTCGGCTTTACAGTCTTCACCCTGGCATGCGCTCTAGCACCAACATGGCCAGCTCTGTTGATTTTTCGCTTCCTCTCGGGTGCCTTTGCATCGGCGCCAATAACAGTTGTGGGCGGCATTTTTGCCGACATTTATGATGATCCGGTGAGAAGGGGTCAAGCAATAGCCCTAATAGGAGTGAGTATATTGCCATGGAAAGTTTGAAAATGCTTACGGGATTTAGTTGACTTCTTTAGGTCCAATCATTGGACCTATCATATCAGGGTTCGTATCACCGGTCTCGTGGAGGTGGACGTTTTGGGTCGGGTTGATAATTGCCGGTGCGACTTGGCCGCTTGTTCTTGTTCTCCCAGGTACGATATTCGACTTTGATCTTGATGAGATGCACCTGACATGCGCTTCAGAGACATATCCTCCAGTCATCCTTTTGCGGCGTGCAAAACGAATGAGGGCAGCATCGCCTAATCATGGCCAGAACGTATACGCGCCCATCGAACTTGAAGACAATGGATGGAAGCACACCGTAACTGTGAAGCTGGCAAGACCGGTGTGTGATGGTTCATTTGCTATAAAGGTTAGCTAACCATCTAGGTGGTGATGTTCAAAGAACCCATCGTTTTCTGCTCTTGCATGTACTTGGCTCTCCAATTTGGAATATTCTACATCTTCTTCCAAGTCTACCCCATTGTGTTTCAAGGTCAGTTCCAGTATTCACGGGCTGTGTTTGAATGTTGACTCCTTTTAGGCATATACAAGTTCAATGATGGACTTGCTGGTGTAGCCTTGGTTCCAGGTGAGTCAAACGTCCAAAGGTAGCTTGGTTGTGTATTGAGATTTTAGTCGGGGTTGGCGGCGTGATCGCTTGTGGCATAGCAATCTGGTACGACACATTTCTCGAACAAGCCAAAAAGCGCGATGCTTTGTGGCCAAAGAGTGAGGAATATCGTCGACTTCCTTTGGCGTGTATCAGCGGGCCATTGAATGTATCATCATTATTCTGGCTGGTAAGACTTGCAAAACCAACCCGCGGACATTTTGAGCTAATTTAGATGTTTTCAGGGTTGGACTGCCCGATCAGACATCCACTGGATTGTGCCCATGCTTGCCGGCGTTCCATTCGGCATGGGTCTCGAATTGGTCTTTATATCCATGCTGAATTATCTCGCAGACGCATACGACGTCTTTGCGGCATCGGCTTTGGCATCGTCGGCGTTTAGTCGTAGCATATTTGCTGTTCTTCTTCCATTGGCTGCTAGCCCGATGTATGAGAGACTCGGAATTCCATGGGCGTGCAGTCTTCTGGGGTTCCTCACTCTAGTCATGGCAATCATACCGTTTGTATTTCTCAGATATGGCACTTGGCTTAGATTGCATAGCCCGTACTGCCAGGAGCTGCTGAAGCTGAAGGAGCGGGATTCGGCAAATACATCACAAGTCATGGTGGAATCTAGAAACGCCGAATAGGCAACTTAAGTGCAGCATGATTACTCAATGCTTACCTTGGCTGGGCCAAGATCGAGGGCAAAGCTTGCTTACCGATTGACGGAACGGGTATACAATTTTCGGTTTGTACCCGAGAAATGACACAATGGAAATATGTGGGATCTTTCCAGAAGCAAGTGACCTATCAGATATCTGACAATGAGACATTCAACGGCTTTACTTGTACTGTGATGTATCCGATGCAACTAGGTGGGATGTTTATAGACATATCCGTTTTCAAACTTGATAACAATCATTTTTCAAATTTGATTCAAGTAGCTGCTAGCTCTTTGACTTTGCTAGAAGCTTGTAGCCTTAACACGGGTCTGACGACCTTGACCGTCCCGACTGCATCTCGATGTCGCTGGCGTTATCCTCGCTCTTCTTGCTACGCTTCGTCCACCGAGAATCCAGGCCGAAGAGAATGGGCCTGCTGTCTGTATCCGTGTCCTCGTATGCGACGTCGACGGTCTGGTCGACGCAGATGCGTGGCTTGTAGGTCGCCTTGGAGCCGATGGTCTGTGACGACGACGACGTGGTGGCACTCTTCGACTTGGAAGACAGGGTCGTGACGCTGATGAAGGATAGGAAGCCCTTGCCGCCTTTTGAGCGGAGGAACTTTTGGACCGTGGGGAGGCAGGCCACGAAGATGGCTACACCGAGTTCAATCATGCCCCAGTACAGGGTCGATGACAGGCTGGCTGTTGGGGGTGCGAGTCAGTTTGATTTCTCAGGCGCCCCGGGGAATCATGGGAGTGGACGAACCTGATCTTTGCTCAAACGACACTGGGGGGCCCTGTTTTGTGGAGAAAACACGTGGGGCCATGAAGGAAAGCCGAAGCACAGAGGCTACAACCGTGCTATTCCACAAACGTCAGCACCTGTCAGCGGCGAGCCAGGCCATTTTTGTGGGCCCGAGGGACATGGACATACGCGGAGCCCACAAGAAAGATGGACAAGATGCCAATCTTTTTGGTAGTGGTCAACTTCAGTTTCCAAATCTACAAAAGCACGTTCGGTCAGTTTTTGCGCGTGACGAGAGAAAGAGGGGCACAGGCGGGGGCGTACAAACGGTATAGGCAGGATGAGTATGTAAATGTCAAGGATGGCGCTGGTGAGGAAGTACACAAATAATATCCACAGCGTGTCCGGGCAATGGGTGGCGAAGACTTTGACTGAGCCCCAGTTGGAGGTGAAGTGTGTGCCGCATTGGAACAGCTCAGCGAAGAAGAAGGACACTGTCCATGCTGCGACGATGTATATGGACAGGGTGACGAGCTTGCGGGGCCTGTTGATGGAGAAGATGCGCAGGTATAGGAAGAGGAAGCTGCATCTAACCAAGCCCATAGCCAGCGGATGCAGGAAGAGAAAGGGGTATTGGATCTGTCCAGACATGGCGGTTCGTGGTCAGTGGGGCTCAACGGAGGGCCTCCTACCAAGGCTTGACAGACATACCTTTCTTCCCAGCGTCAGTCGCTCCATCTCCAGTTCGAGTCGACCGGGAGCTCCGGGGGGGATGCTCATGGAACCTCCGAGGGCGCCCTCAGAAGCGCCATATGTGAGCATGGCGCCGATGCCGATGGATAGGGCCTGTAGCCTGTCAACCCCCTCTCAGGTCGGCAAGGACAGTCAAGAACAATGTAGACTGACACTGATGTTGTCCAGGACGGTCAAGCGATGCGGCGCGGTCGAGCCATGGTCTGCGCGAACAAGAGAGGGTGGGTACGTACGGTTGCGGGCACCAGGAGCCAGTCGTCAGCCAGCAGAGGCTGCTTGAGGCTCAGGCGCACCCAGAACTTGGTCAGGACAGCGATGACATCCACGGCCGCCAGAGAGATGCTGGCGGCGATGAGGTGTCGACCCGTCTCGAAGTAGACAGGAGCCATGGCAGAGTGGCTACCAGAGGAGCTGCAGTGTCGTGTGTGCCTCCAGCTGAAAGTCAAGCTAGCAGCCCGTCTGGCACGCTACAGCCAGTGCGTGTGTTATAGGCAGGGCGGTTGCCGTCTGGCAGGAGCCTCACCCCGGAACTGCACAGCCCACGGAGCCAGCCCACGGAGCCAGCCCACGGAGCCGTCGTGTCGGTTGGGTTCTCGGTTGGGCACATTGCTTTCAGGCAAGCGTGCATGCAAAAGACGTAGGGGTTTGCTTGGCGGTTGTTGGATCCCACGCGTTCATCCATGGCCTGTCTGGGAGAATAGATTGCGAGTACGGTACGTGCCTGCCAGCCAGGGCTCGGTTCGGCCAGGAGGAGGATGCTCCGGGCCAGAAGAGATGGTGCATGAAGCTTCGGCGTCCGACGGCGCGTCGACAGGCCATCTGCCTTCCCCTCGCGGCCTCGTGCGATGCTCCTCCCACTCCCGTCATTTGCACGCCCGTGTCGATTGGCGAGGGTCACGGCAGGGTCCCGTGGCGCGGCGTGGCGTGGCGTGCCGTGCCGTGCCGCTCTGGCCGCGCCGAGCCACTGCAGCACGCGGGGCCGATACGAGGAGGATGGGGGAGCTGGGCCGCGGTCGACATGGCACTCCCTCTGGCCAGCCGCCGCCTGCGAGTGTGCGGAGATGAGGGCGAGGGTTTGTGGGCGCCGGGCTGGCATGGCTGCTTGGCTGCGTCGGTGTACTTAAACCGTCGACATTACCCGGCCAGTTCTGTTCCTACCAGGCCCAGGGTCCCATACTCCCACGTGGAACCGCGAGCCAGTCTTTATCTACCCACCCTCCGACAGGCCCGACAGACGTACCAGCACGCCGTTCCGTCGTCTCGCCCAGCATGAAGCAGGCAGTCCCCCCCGCGCTGCTCCTGTGTGGCCTCGCCGTAAGCGCCCAGAGTGCCCCCCCATACCGCGACCAGCTCCTGTCGCTGCACCAGTCCATCGTCGACATCCCCTCCATATCCGGGGCCGAGGCCGCCGTCGGCGACTTTCTGATTGACTACCTCGCCGAGCATGGCCTGGCCACGGAGCGCCAATTCTTGCCCGAGTCCGATCGGTTCAACGTCCTCGCCTGGCCCGGCCCGCGCGCCTCCAACCGGTCGCGCATTGTCGTCACGACCCACATCGACGTCGTCCCGCCCTTCTTCCCCTACTCGCGCTCCGGGCCTGACCCGCCAACCGCCGACACTGTCATCGCTGGCCGCGGCACCTCGGACGCAAAGGGCTCCGTGGCCGCCCAGACCCTGGCCGTGCTAGAGCTCGTGGCCGCCGGCGCCATCACCGGCGACGATGTCATGCTCGCCTTCGTCGTCGGCGAGGAGTCCAATGGCGATGGCATGATCCATTTCTCCGACGTCATGACCAACCGCAGCACCCGCCCGAGCGTCGCCATCTTCGGCGAGCCCACCAACAGCACCTTGGCCTGTGGCCACAAGGGAGGCATGGCCTGCAATGTCTTCGCAAAGGGCCTGTCCGGCCACAGTGGCTATCCTGCGTCTGGGAAGAGCGCCAACGAAGTGCTCATGCGTGCCCTCGTGAGGGCCATCGACGCCGACCTCGGCAGCAGCGACGTCTATGGCAACACCACGGTCAACGTGGGCGTCATGGCCGGCGGCGTCGCCGCCAATGTCATCCCCGACGCAGCAAACGCATCGCTGGCCATTCGAGTCGCCCTGGGGCCCCAGGAAAACGGCCACATCATCGTGAGAGACCGGCTCCAGGAACTCCTGACCAGCGTTGACCCCGACGCCTTCACCCTCGTTTGCCCCTTTGGCTTTGGTGTCGTCGATACCAACTGCAACGTCGATGGTACGCCCCTCCGCTGACTGCTCGACTGCAATGCCATGGTGCTGACTGCTTACCAGGTTTTGAGACGGACGTCATGTCCTACGGTACCGACATTCCGAGGCTGCAGGGCAACCACACGCGATATCTCTACGGGCCCGGGGACATACTGAGGGCCCACACTGCCGACGAGTCCATCACCGTCGGAGAACTCGAGAGTGCAGTCGAAGGCTACAAGAAGCTCATCCTGCATGAAGTTCACCCCAAGAATCAGACCAAGTGTTGAGAACAGACGATCGAGGGCGGTCTGCAAACCCCCAATCTCGGCCTTCACACATCACTCGTCCAGATATATGGACATTGTACATTATCACACAAGACATTGGCCACTAATCGTCTGCCCGGCCACATGTCTTTAAAAATAGAGCTAGAAACCAGTCATCAGGTTGAATACGAGACACCAATCGCAACCAGCCCTGCCGATTTACTGAGGAGAGCATTTTGATTCTCTTCCCTTTTTTTCCATTGGTTATGCTCATGGCTGTAGACATGTCCTTTTTTGGTTTTGATGACCGAATATCTAGGTTGGACGACCGAATATCTTGATTTGACGACCGAACATCTAGGTTTGACGACCGAATACCTGAGTTTTCCTGCGCTCGAAGACCCAATCATCAGCGTCGCCTTCATCCGTCCCGGTTCAAGACGCTGTAATCCGACACATCGACCATGCGCGACTCGGCAAACGCACGCAATTTGTCCCACTTCACACACTCGTTCGTCGTATCCCTCTTTGACTTTGGAATCCCATCGTCCCATGTGAAGAAGGCTAGTGTGGGGTCGCCCCTGCACATCGCCGCCTCGCGCAAATACTCCAAGCAGTGGTCTGGTCCGTCGGTCAGTCTGTCGTTTTCTGTACACCCCGCCAAGACTCTTTTCATGGAACCAACATACCTACGTGAGCCCTTTCAAAGTCCAGCTCGTCCTCCGTCATGTTACGGAAATCCAAACTCAAGTGCTCATGAAGGTGCTTCTATTTCAAGGTAAGAGGTCCTGTTGTGACATGGTCATGCCCTCAGCGCCAGGTACGTACCACGCAATGGAGCTCATGGAACACGCCCATTTCAGCCAGGTAGCCTGATCCATCTCTGAATGAGATGGACGTCTCTCCTAATTGCTCAAGCTCTTCCTTTGATATCTTCAGTGCCATTGCTATGCAAAAAAGTAAGTAATGGTGCAGTTGATGAACGAAAGTAGTGACAACTTCGCCAAGGAAAAGATGAACAAGTACATACGCTTGACGAGTTCAGCCCACGCTTCATCCATCGCTTTGGTGCGCTTTCCAGCAAATACATTCTCCGACTCGATGGACCTATTCAGGACTACCCTCTCGTATTCAATCGCTATAGTGCCCGGTGCTACACCAACGTCAGTGCTCCCGTCTCTCCAAACAGCGGGCCGATACCCGTCCATGAATCATCTTACACCATACGAGCTGGGGCCGCACACAAGACGAGCTTGCTTCCTGTGCCTCCCTACTGTGGAACGCGGCCCACCAAGCACCATTTGAGACAACGAGGAGCACAAGGAGAAGGGCGTTCACGAGGTTGGTTAGGTGCCTTCGAGCTGGAGACGGTGAACCTCGGATCCCTTCTACTGATATTTCCGATCTCTTCTCGTCATCTGAGAGAAATGGAGCTTCCTCGCTGGCCATGTCATTTTTCAGACCTTGATGTGAGAAATCTAAATTCATTGTGGATGGAGGGGCAGATCTTTGGGGAGGGTGGGAGGTCGGCAATCAGATTCTCTGACAACCGGAATATGTATCTGTCGTGGTCTGGGTAGTCACAGATCTAGAAGTACTTGGATAGGGAGAAGAGTGTCCAATACACCCTCCACCTAATGGTGCTCGGTTCATGAATCGGCCCGGTTGAATCATTCGAGTGGACCAACGCCTTTTTTCCAATCATTGCGTAGATCCTCGAATCATGTGCCCAAACGGCAAAAACGACTAGCTTGTGCATTCTACAGCACCTACGGGTCACCATCTCCGGCCGGTAGTGGCACGTACACGTAACTCACGATCCTAAGCGCCGATCCTCTCGTGCACAGAGACTCGCATCAAATGTTCCAAAGTAGAAATTTGAACAAGACACCTTACTCATTCCGGAAAACCCCAATCCCATGTGGGAAGGAGGTTGCAGGGGCTCCGGGACGAGCCTTCAACGGCTACTCGCCAAGCCCCCGATGCATATGCGGGTCGGCGCCCGGGCTGGCTGCGATAACCTTAGATTCCAGCCTCGAATATCAGATGTTGCCTTTTTCCAAGGCATGCGGAGGACCAATCCATGGCATAACGCAGGCGGTCCTTTGCCTATGATACGTCTGATTTCGGTTCAAGACATATGATTTGCACTGCGAGGCACTTGGCATCTGCTCTCGGAACCCTTGTCCCCGATTCTGCATATGCAATCCAGCGAGATATTAAAATGCAGGTTGAATGCAACCCCACTGATTTCTGAATTACTAGAAGCGGATAAATCGATGCCTATCGTGCGAGACGTCTCCGTTGTCGATTGCTGTCTTTCAAAAAGTTGGAAGGAATATTCTGAACCAATCACTGTCTTAGTCACTAGCTAGACCCAATGCTAAGCTAAATAACACCCAGGTTCTAGCAGGATACACTGTGGGGACCAAAACCGACAGTACGGTACTTCGGCACATGCCTCAAAAGGGAAATTTGCCTAGAAGCAGGCAGGAAAACCCAAGGGCTCGTTGATAAATATCTATCTCGTCAGGGCCACCTACAATTTTCTTCCCTTTAGAAATAAATCAAAATATATTCAGCAGTCCTACTTTTTTTCAATCCAGGAAAACCAAATCCTGTCCCCAAAGTTGCCTTCATCGAATATGAAACTCTCGTTGGTCATCCTTGGCGTGGCAGTAGGTGCTCTGGCCGCACCACTGGTGGAGAGTAAGTGCATCTGCCTCATAAAAGATCATGATCTTGAACTCTAGTTCAAATCTAAAAAGGCGAAATAGGAACCCTCCAAGATTCTGACAATCTGGTTGGGAACCTCTGGCATGCAAAGGAAGACAGCAAGCGGAGCGATTCTGACGAGGTCGTTGGAAACCTCTGGCATGCAAAGGAAGACAGCAAGCGGAGCGACTCGGATGAGGTTGTTGGAAACCTCTGGCATGCAAAGGATGATGACAAGAGAAGCGACTCTGATGAGATTGTTGGGAACCTTTGGCATGCCAAGGGGGGAAACAATTGAAGCGAAGGCAACATGTGTTAGCTTTTAGTTATGCAGAATTGAGCGAAAGAAAAGAAATTGTGAAGCCCCATCTCGGATCGGGATAGAGGTAGTACTAAACAGTCTTTGATTTGCCAGAATAATTCGTGCGCTGTCATCTGTCTAAAACCGCTTCTAATATGAACAAATCCAAAAGAATGGTTGAAGACCGCCCTTTACGGAGATGCGACCCAAAAGGCCCTAGTATTCGGGGTGATGTGCGTGCTGTGCCCTTGGGGCTTATGCGAGTTTTATCTAGTTTTCTCTAGGGTAACGCATCGCCAAGACCCACGCCGCAGTAGCAGCATCCCATCACACCGTCACTGCGGATAAAATATAGTATGATTACCGCTGGATATTAATACTGCATCCACATTCATCCGATATATTTTTTCACATACAGCTACCTTACACAAGAACAGTACATGTTGTTATTCAATCCACATCATTACATTTGTTAAAGAAACGCCCTCTTCTGGTGCTATGACGCCAGGTTCTGTCACAGATACCACGGCCAAATTGTCATCCGTAGATGCTGTGGATACATCTATTTTGGCTTCATGCACGGAGACTGGCAGTAAATTGGATCAAAAGCTAGTGTGGACCGATGAAAAGCAACGAAAAGAGGCACCTGGGCCAAGTGACGACGTGGAGGCCGGGGAATTGACCGCTGAAAACTCCACAACAGCTGCCGGAAATCTTTCAAAGGCGCGAAGAGTTTCCATCATCGCTATACTAGCAAGTTTATATGTGATAAACACCTTTGGCACCGGTATTCTTGTAGCTGCTCTTCCCCGCGTGGCCCTTGACGTCAACCTTTCTGAAGCACTGATTCTGTGGCCTGTCGCCGTCTACAACCTCGCTGCAGGATGTTTACTATTGATATTTGGCGCCGTCGCCGACATCATAGGCACCAAACTCATGTGGCTCACCGGTACCTACCTGTATATCGTCTTCACCTTGGCGGTCGGCTTCTCTCGCTCTGGCATTCAAATCGTCATGTTCCGCACATTTCAGGGTGCCTCTATCGCCATGAGTCTCCCAACCACCGTGAGTCTCATCACAAATACCTTTCCCAAGGGAACCTGGCGCAATATCGCTTTCGCTATTGTTGGCATTGGATCCCCCCTAGGTTTCGCGCTAGGCCTTGTGCTTGGTGGTGTCTTCACTGACACGATCGGCTGGAGATGGGCTTATTACATTACGGCTATAATCAACTTCCTGATATCGACTTCAGCTGTGTGGCTACTGCCGGATATTCAGCACGCCCACCACTCCGATTCCCGCATGCGTCGCCTTACTCGGGATATCGACTGGATTGGTGCAATTATCATAAGCGCTGGTCTGGGTCTTCTACTTTACATCTTGGCTGCAATAACTTCCAGCCTGAGCATCCAGGACCCTCAAGCCATCGTGTTGCTCCTGCTGTCTTTTATCTTCATTCTTCTATTCCCCTTGTGGATGAGACATCAGACGCGAAGAAATCGACCGGCACTTATCCCAAACAGACTGTGGCGCAATGCTGTCTTCTCATCCATTTGTGTTTGCGTTTTCCTTAGCTGGGCTGCCATGAATTGCATCCAATACTTGACTACACTGTAGTAAGCATGCTCAGAACCCAGCCCCCAACTGCCCTAGCACCTCTGACAGAACCCGCGCAGCTTCCAACAGGTCGAGAGGACTTCAGCGCTCGAGAGCTCACTGAGGTTCATCCCGCATGTGTGCTCAGGCGTCTTCATCAACGTGCTGACGGGCTACCTCGTCTCTCGAGTCCACATCCAGAAGATCGCCGTCATATCCGCCGTAGTGACGGCGGCATCTCCTGCTTTGATGGCTACGATGCCCATCGACTCAAACTATTGGTTTGCACCCTTCTGGGCTCTCGTGCTTTCGCCCGTCAATCCCGACGGTCCGTGTGCCCCGAACAGTATGTCCCATCTTGTTGTGCTGACATGCGGATAGCGCTGTTTACTATTTCGAACCTCGTAATCTCCGACGCGTTCCCGGCGGACCTTCAATCGCTTGCTGGTGGGGTCTTCAGCGAGATTGGGCAGTTTGGTAACTCGGTCGGCCTGGCCGTTATCGCCGTTATCGCCAGATCTGTTTCGGAGCAATCGGGTGTCACCACACGCGAGGCCTGGCTCATGGTCGGTTTCAGGGCCGCGTTTTGGACAATATTTGCTGGCTGTGTGGTTATTGTTCCTTTGAGCTTCTTTGGACTGCGAAATGGGGGACTCATAGGGAAGAAGGCCCCAGAGTGAACCGGCAAAGATGGCACATATCTGAGGGTAAATGATGTGACATCGACCGGGCCGAAATCTGAAGCTAAATCTAGGGCTGCTAGATACGTCCTATAGCTGCGCAACTTCAAATACCTCCTCTAAATATCTATCGCCTAATTCCTTCTGTACATCCACCCCTATTATAGCATTAAGGTTGCTCGAAAATTCGTTCGCAGCTTGTGAGGATGCGCATACAAATACAAAACATTCTTCTTTCTTAACCTTGCGCTCAATCGTGCTCTTAAACCCAGGATTAAAGACACAATCCTGGGCCCGCCACTTCTTATCGTTACTCGGTGTAAGAGAGAGGATATCAATCATGTTGGACTTAATCCCGTCGTGGAGCGCATCAGAGACCATTTGGGCATCCTCACCGCGAAACCCTACGAACAAGCTGATGGGTCCAGGTTCCAAGTTTTGTCTCAAAGAACTAGGCGATTCTTGCGAAATCTTCAGTCTTTGTTGCAGTATATATTTGACTGGTGCGATGCCGGAGCCTGTGGCAAATGCAATGATCGGCTTCGAGAAATTCTCAATCATCGACATAGTAGACTGGCCAGAAAGTCTGACTCGAAGAGATGCGCCGATCTCAGCAATTGACAGGAATTCGGAGCTGAATTTTCCTTTCGTATGAGTCTTGACAATGAATTCAAGACGTGATGTATTTTTGTTAACTTCGATGGCCGATGCAAGGGAAAAGTGACGTGGGCGACCAAGCGGGAGAGCGGAGAAAAAGGCGGAGGAATTAGGCCTGATCTTTCGGCGCTTTTTGAGAATTTTCAACGACTGAAGGAGAGGTTGCCGCAGTAATGCATCTTCTTCCTCATTGTTGAGTTTGATCGTATGGATCCATTGGATATGTTTGAACGGGCGATCGACGTCCACGAAATGGGAAAGAATATCGTACAGGCAGAGGCGTGGCGACTCTTGGCTTAGTAACTCTTTTCCTGTCAATCCAATGATAGACAAAATTTCTTGGGTTGTTTTGTGGGAGTTGGGAATCAAAAACTGTGCATGGGAAAAACAGGAAGGGTTTGAGTTTTCAACATCTATGAACAGACGTCGGTGGTTTGAAGAAATGACCGTGCAAGACGAGACATTTGCGGGTGAGAAGGCCTGGAAGATATTGTAACCAGGCGTGGACTGAGATCCAGAGCCCAAGTCCGTGGCTTCCTCCCCGGCAGAATTGAAAAGTCGCATGGAGACAGCGAAAAGCCATGTATTAAGCTGTCGAAACGGCGGGTCCTCGATCAAAGTGTCTCCGTAGAAGAAGTCAGGTAATAGGAAGCTGGCGCCCCGTCGGAGGAGGATGTTGCGAAGTTTCTTGGCAGCTCCGTTGAACGAGTCTGAATAGGATGAGTTTCCGTTTCCAAAGATTGCCCATTCAAGTCCTGAGGGTAACTCGGATCTTGACAAAGCATTTTCGAAATCCTTCCCATTGACTGGGATCTCACCATGTCCTGAGGAGCTGGCGATCAGCAACACGACATCGCCGCTTTGCAAAGTATCCGGAGAAAGTGTGTTGAGGGGTTGGGGAGAAGAGATATGGTATTGTACTGAAATTTTGTTCAGTCGCAATAGATATGCCTCGGCTTTCCGCGCTAATTTCACTGCTGTTGTCCCTGAGCTGCAATAGCCGATTCGCACATGGCTCAGGTTTTCCCTAGTAGCAGGCCAGTTAGATCGGCGGGCTGGGTATGTCAAAGAGTTCAGTTCTTCTTGTTGTTTTGTCTTGCGCCTCCATACTTTGACCGGGTCTTGCAGATGGCGAGCTATAAGAGGCTTAGGCTGGTAATTTGGAGATCCGCCGCGGTGCCATAAAGGGACAATGGATCCTTGAGGCGGAGCAAGCCAATAAGGGTCAGCTGGCAGGCGGAACCCATGTTTTCGGAGGTGTTCATCGTCGTAGTTGCAGTACATTGCTGAAGCCGTTAGGGTATCTGTCATCCGGATGTTTGCTTGTTGGAATGAAAAGTGCACAGCGTAGTTCAATTCCGATTGAGCGTTGGACTGAGAAAAGTGTTATCTTCATCCTGGCTGGTAGGAGCTCTTATTTTTTTCGCTTACCAGGAGACGTAGCCTATCAGCTTCATTAATCTCGTCCAATTGTTCGACAGAGTCTATCCACCCGAGTGCTTTGATGAGTGATGGTAACACATTGTACCTTTCACGGTCCGCCAGGTTGCGAACCCCGATCTCAGCATCCATAAACCAACCGATAAATGGTGTTGCTGTATACTGAACACCACCTATGTCGAAGCCCATTCGACTAAGAGCCGGAGCTGGAACCCATTTCAGCCCAAGTTTATCGAAAGCCAGTGTGTGCTGTGGATGCGATATCTCAACCAATGGGAACATATCCTTGGGTAACTCGGTAATAACAGGATCTTCCCCTTCCGCCATCGTCACCAACGGAAGCGTATCCCATCTTGTTCTGAAGGGTGGGGGGCGCCATCCTAGTTCGATGATCGCTTTAGTGAGGTGTACGTTGAGTGGGTCACCTAGAATGGACCCATCCTCCTGCATGTACTGCGATCCTTAGCGTCTTGTCATGTGTGGGACTGTGCAACCTACTCCGGCAAAGGATAGTAGTTGATTGTTCCATATCATTGGGCCAACCTTATCTATCTCTCGGGGAGGGAAAATAAATACTGCTTCTCCATTAGCATCCTGCATTATATAGAAACCATGGCTGATCGAACCTGTAGGAAGTATGTCTCCATTGTTGAAGGCTTTTTGAAGTTCACTGACGAGAATCGAGCCCATTTGCTCACTGCCTCGGATATTCCTGAGATCACATAACCTTGCGATGTCAGATGCAACATGGTCAAAGTTTGACATACATACCTGAGATCCTCATACTGGGAGCGCATGATGCATCTTCTGGAGTGTTTCCAGGCTAGACGAATTCCATGTTCAAGCTCCTCTCGATTCTGGGACCAAGCTCCGCCCACACAACCAACACTTTTACCTCCCTGGAGAGATCTAATAAGTGCCGTGGCCGATCTCGTCTCTATCTCACCAATTACTTCCACTTTCCTTTTCTCAAGACTATTCTTTGATGGAATCACTCCATCCCGATGCAGTTGTGAGAGAAAATCGACGGCCTCTGCGCGAACAACAGATAGGTGTTTATTTTCTCCAACGCGTGGTTCACTCGAGTGGATCATTCGGCCACCTTCACAAAATTGAGCCGAACATCCCGTAGGATTAAGGATTGGATACTGTGAGACAATGGCTCTGGCCTCCTTCACCGCCGGGTGGGCTTGCTCAGCATTAGGACATGACATTTTGTAAAGCAATTCGACCCTTGGTTCAATGTCCAAATTGTTGGTTATGTTGCACACTCTACGTGCCACCGAAGCTATGAGAAAATCTTTACGTCGCGCCATCGTCTCTTGATCCATCTTTGTTCATTTGGGTTCACATTTGTCAGAGCTTGTAGTACCAAGACCTGAACCGTGACTTGTCCCACATAGCTTCGGCATTTTTCGGCGTGGCAATAGAAAAGCTGCCCAACACGGGCCATATTCTCAGATTCGTCCGTTGACATGACCATTGATATTCGGCATCTTTCCCATAACGGAGTGGTAGGCGCTGATCAGCAAGCGCAAACAACTTGAAAGCCAAGTGCCGCTTGTTAGTGTCGATACCAGAATTCGGCAAGGGTCAAAGCGCGGAGCCGCCGATGTTTTAGACAATATCCCGGTTTCATTGCGCCCTGGCTATAGTTTTGCCGCTGTAAGGCCGCGCGGGCGGGACAACGGATTTCTTGAAGGCTTAGCGTCGATCCATAACCCATGGGGCCAGGGGTGAAATCGCGGAGGATACGCAAGCACACGATCAGCCGTTAACAAGGAACACAATCGACTACTCAATCTGCCGATGCATATTCTGATGCTTGTTGAAACTTTATTCACATATGCCAAAGCTAATCGAAAATTCCACCATGACCCGGAATCTCAAAATCGACGTGCGGGCGCTTACCTACCCAGTCCGGTATCTCCGGCCAGGCATCATCCCCCTCGAAGAGCGGTACCTGCATACCAAGCACAAAATAGCGCACCCTGAACACGTGAAACATGGTCATGGCAGGCTGCGTAATCTTCCAGCGCAGCGCCATCCAGCCGCCCGCCGGAAGCTCATGCAAGTAGCCAACGGGAGGATTTTCCAAGTTGATGGAATCTGGATGTTTTAGTTTCGCCTCTGCGACGTCATTCCATTCGAATTTGGTGTTTCCCCGGCCCAGCAAGAAGGTAGGATCGTTGTGCTTGTACATGGGCAGAGATACTGGGAGGTCGTTCTCGACGATGATGTCCACCACGCTTCCGAGGGGAAGATTTTTTACCGAGGGGTTGAGCGGGTCCAGGTCTTTCTTGGGATCCACAATTAAGGGGTCCATAAGTGCACGGAATATTGACCAAGGAACGCCGTTGAGAGAGCAGTTCGTAATGTAGGGATTGTAAGGGTCAGGGGCGCCAGTGGCCTTGAACCGCAGGGTGATGTTGGCGTTTTGGTCCGGTTTCTGTTCGGGAAAAGGGTGCGCAATCATCTTATCTTCGAGGATGTTGCCGGCCCGGGGCGTTCCATCCAATTCTATAGACGAGGAGTCTTGGTCCGGCCGAGGCATGGGAACACCCAAGGGTTGGCGCGTTCTTCTGTGCGGATAGCGAAGAATGGCATATCCCTGGAGCGACTGGAGATCACTTAATGCGTGAAAGCGGATCGCATAGTCGTCTGGGTTCTGGTCGAGTTTGATCATGACTGTCACTCGTTCTGCGTTCAGAACAGTGAGTGCCTTCGACATATGTCAGCCACGCAAAGTGAGATCCGCGGTGAATTTTCGTACATTTACTTTCTGGGGATGAATAAATCCACCGTCGTTGGCCACAATCCACATATCATGGTGATCAATCGACACACGCCATGGGTGTTCCAAGCCTGGATTGACGAAATTCATCAGAATCCAACGGCGATTGTTCGTGTTGATAATCTGATTACATTAGTGACCTGGCTTAAACCGGGTGCGTGTAGTTACCTCGTAATCAGCATCAGACGGCCTGCACTCCGGATATCCGACGGCCCCTGAAGCCTGCAGTACGCAGCCATGAGAATCCACAGCGTTTCCTTTGATTTGGAATAGATCCTTTGGCTTGCAGTGAACCCGTCCCTTTCCTAATGATTTGTCAGGTTCGAAATCTAGACGAAGGTGCTCGATAAAACTGACCGTTGATGAGGACTGACTGGAAGCAGTAAGGGTCATAGCCCTCGCCCTGCAGTTGTGCCAACAGCCCAGGCATTTCGCGATGCTGATAATTGTACATGACGACATGCTCGGGAGTCCCTTCAGCATCAATCATGTCCTGGATATCATGACTTTCTCTTGAGACAAGATGGTAAGGTCGGTCCCGATCAGCGCGAGGGCGAATCCATATGGTTCCATAATTGCCATCAACCGACGGAGTCGATGTGTGGTCCAGATACCACTTCAATCCCCACTGATCTGTAGTGTCGATTACGGCGGTAAAGTTGGAGCGGGGTAACATGGGGCGAAATGTCACCCCGGAGCTGCCGTCATGCCACACCATGCTGTTGCTGTGGTGTACGCCAACCCTATAATTGTTGAGTAAGGGTATCACTTGGGGAAACATATTCGTACCAATGTAGCGATAATGGAAGACCTAGATCATTATGAATATGAATTTTCAATTCATCTCCTTCGTTCACGTTGATAGTTGGGAAAGGTGATTCGGAGTTTCCGACGAAGATAGGTCTCCAGTAGCCTCCATCTGAAGAGAAGATCAGTCTGGATACAACAGGCCAGAATCAATGCCGAATGCCTACCTGGATTTCTCCATGCTTGACTCACTGTCAGATTGTAGTGAACTGTAGAGGGAATACGAGACTGTGCGGTGTTGGATGTGCCAAAAACCACAGGTTTTTCTCTACCTGTTCCATGTAGCAATATCGGGCTAGATAATTTGGCGGTAATCAAAAGGAGAGGTATTAACAAAAGGAACAAAAAAGAATTTGAGAAAATAGCTTGGAATGAGCTAGATCTCTTTTGTAAGAGTACTTCCTCTTTTTTCTTTCGCTCCATGTTCAAAAAATATTTTGAAACGATTTCAAGTAGGGAAGATAAAATTGAGCAGAGAAGATTCAATGTTGGGGGTATTGGATCGCCTTCGACCGAGTGTAAAGATAGCGGGCCTGCTCTTCGTCGCAACCCCCAAGAGAAACCAAGCCAGTCGATGGCCTGAAACCGGAAGTTGGATCAGCTTGCGGACATTAACTTTCACTGGTAGCTTGAATCAGTTATTAGCCGGGCCGAGTATGCCTTCAAACCCCGGTATCCCGCTCATCCAGAACATTCGCGTTTAGGAATCATGCCACAATTCATCAACAAAGAACCGAGATCTGCCCTGATGATACACGGAGATATCCAGAAACAGATTACGCTAGTGGCGGTGGAAGTAGTCCCGTCGGTGCTACTGTCGGCCGCTCAAGAACGCTGCCCAAGGTCTTGGCCAGAACACTGAATCTGTGGAAGCGCCTCACTTTTGTCCGCGATATTGATTGCTCCTTACAAATGACTCCTGAAGGTCACAACTCGGCAGTTTTTTACGTGACATCATCCATTCTTACACGCACTCCTTGAAGTAGACCCCTCTTGTGACCGAAGACGGGTATCTACTCTCTTATCTGAATATTGCACCGAAGTTGGTTGGATTTGTCCTCATGATGCGGATTTTGCGTTTTGTCACTACTCTCTCTGCCGTTGGTTCAGTATTTTCTGCGCAACTCAGAGAGTATAATCTTACTCTAGAGGCGAAATGGATCTCTCTAGGTAGGTCTCATCGTCCATGTTCCGGACTTGGTTAGGTCAAAACAATAACCAGTACAACTCAGATGGAAACTCGCGACCAGTCCTTACGATTAATGGCCAAACACCAGGCCCAGTTATTGAAGGTGAAGAGGGCGATACTCTCCGAATCACCGTTACCAACAACATGTTCATAGAGGCAACAATGCATTAGTACGTTGCTCGTTGCACGTCGATGGAATGCTTGACTGACAGGTGTAGTCATGGTGTTTTCCAGGTAGATAAGTATTGGAATGATGGTGTAAGTGGGTCGCCAAATACCTGTGCTCCATTGATACTGACAGTCGTAGGTCCCTGGAGTTACGCAATGGCCCATTGAGCCAAGGAACAAATATACCTACGAATTCACCCTCACGAATCAAACGGGGATTTACTTCTATCACGGCCATTTCGGACCCGCATTTGCAGATGTAAGTGTAAAAGCCTCGGTGAGATCTATAATCTTCGATTTACTAACAACCAATCACATTAGGGCCAGAGAGGTCCGCTCTGGATTCGCCCGAAGGCATCTCGACCGCGTCCATATGAACAGATTTCTTCTTCAGAGCACGATGTACAAGCAATGCTCGATGCCGAATCGCAGCCTCACCATCTTATGGTCAGCGACTGGAACTACGAAGGTATGGAAATATTGACCGTTATGTATCGCGACGCCGGCATCACGCCTTCATGCGCTGCATCTCTGGTCACAAATGGAAGGGGCAGAATCACGTGTCTCGATCCCGACTTCATCAACCAACACGATGAACACGGTCCGAGAGACTCACTCGCATGCCTTATTCCTAAACGAGGAGTTGAATTCATGAACCAGAGGACCTGCAAGAATACATATACAGATTTTGAGGTTATCGAAGCAAAGGAAGGACAGAGGTATCTGTTCCTAAATTTCATCCATCCTGGTGCTCATCACGAGCTGCGCATCGCCATTGATGAACATGATATGTGGCTTGTCGCGGCCGATGGTGACTTTGTAGTACCAAAGAAAGTTCAAGTATGTACTAGTAGCTTTATCAATAATCTTTCTAGACTAACTGTGCGTAGGCCTTCAATCTGAACATGGGTGACCGCATCAGTGTCATCGTTCCCTTGAATCAACAACCTGGAGATTATGCAATTCGCCTTTCTTCATTGGCACCGGAGCAAATTATTCAAGGATTAAGTATTCTTCGCTACCCAGGCCAACCCGAAAGACGAGATGAGCATGGTGTGATGAAAGCTCCAGACAGCAAGCCTCACATCAATATTTTCGGAGACTTGGTCTCTGAAGGTGTAACGATGGACGAGATGACCGATCTGGCACCTTTCCCGTCTCGCAGTCCTCCAGCCGCTTCAGACATAACTTTGCGGTTCCTGGCCAACATGACTGGTCCTAGCACCTGGGTCTTGGCGTCGGAGCCACACCAAGGTTTCAGACAGCAGATGCCACCTATTCTCTGGAACAAGGAATCGCACGGACCAACCACATTTTCGGGTCTCAAGAATGGCTCTGTTGTCGACCTGATTTACGAGAATGGAGCATATGCAATGCATCCATTTCATAAAGTAAGCTCCTATTTCGCAAGACCAAATTCGAGACTAACTGTAGCAGCATAATCACAAAGCTTTCATTATTGGGCATGGAACAGGTTACTTCAAGTGGCACGATGTTGCAACTGCACTGAAGGAATCACCTGAGAATTTCAACATGATCGACCCGCCTCTTCGCGATGGTGCAAGACTGGCCGCAGGTCCTGGGTCATGGACCGTAATACGCTACACAATCACGTTTCCTGCAATGAGCATGCTTCATTGCCACCGAATTGCACATTTTGCTGTAGGTTTCTTCTCCTCCACTTATCTTTCAGTGACTAAGATTTGGCGCAGGGAGGTCAACAGATTGTTCTGATTGAGGGTGGCGATGTCATGCCTCCAGCACCTGATTACATCAAACACCTCACACATTCGGAGTTTGTGCCTCCACTTCGGTATGGACCGCTAGATTAAATTTCTTCCAACGGACAAATCGCAACTCGTCGATGGTGTTTTGTTGAGGCAAGAGGCAATATAATATTTTTTTTTCATTTATGAAGTTGTAGCTATCTATATGTGATCAACTCGTTTCCCGTTACTGCAAATTCCCGCTGATATGGTGACTCTTGAAAGCCTTGAGATGAATTAGATATATATATACGACGGAACACTCTTCTGGTTGTGTTATAGAAACATTTTATTTCTCATTTTTGAAGCTCAGATCTTTAGTAGAAGTAGTACTTTATTAAGATCGGGTTAGCCATGTTCAATCCCTATGGCAGTGCGAGCGGCACTGGCTCCAGCTCTACGTCCAAAAACCGCCCCAGATGTTAGTCCGCTACCCCCGGGGTAATTTTGATAGAATAACCCGCCTAACATCTCACCTGCGCAAAAGACACGGGGTATCTCTTTACCTGTTGTTTCGCTAATTAACTGCGCGTTATTTGGATTCGTGGCTAATCCGCCGAACGTAAATGTCACACCACAGGTGACCTTTACTGCCATGAAGGGCCCTTGATCAATAGGTAATGCCCAGTTCGATTTAGGGACATGCAACCGCTTGGTATATGATTGAGTTGAGAGGCCATCTTTGACTGCAGGGTTCCATTCGAGAGACGCATCTTCTCGTCGCCTAGCATATACAGCCTCGTTGTACTCTCTGATCGTTTGAAGAAACGAATCGCGGTTCTCAAGGCCGTGTGCAAAACAGCATTCGGCTAGCTCTTCTAGTGTATCCGCTACAATACGTTCGGTCCTTTCTGCTCTGTATTCTTCATCTCGTAGCCAGCCGGAAGTCTGCGCATCCCATACCTGGAATGCGATGTGGTTCGGTTGCTCCAGGATTTTTCGTCCAAATTTGGCGTAAGTGTAATTGCGCATATCCAAGCCTTCGTCAACAAAGCGATGTCCGAGACCATTGATCATTAGTCCCAAAGGGTATCCAGACTTTGTGTTTTCATTGGAAACTGAGCGATCGCCCATGTTAGGATTTGCGTTTGCGTCCCAGGCTACTGAGTGACATCCAGACCAATTGCCTGCAGACTTCGCGTTGAGATCGCGGTGCGCAATGTCCAAAACTTCACCAGTATTGAAAGGTGTGCCTCGAACCATTGCCATATCCCATCCAGGCCCTAGGTACTGGCAGCGCATACGTGGATTCGACTCAAAACCGCCAGCAGCAAGCACAAGCGCGCCAGCTACAATGGAATGGGGGCCGTGGGAATCAGCATTCTGTACGGTTGCATGAGCTTTGTCTCCCTTTGCGGAGAGGGAAATGCCGACAAGCGCCGTTGAGAAAATTTCGCGCACTCCATATCGCGAAGCTGCAGCCCGAAGGTCTGAAATGAGTCCTTTGCCTCCATCCTCGGTCTTTAGATGCAGCCCTCCCCAAAATTGGTAGCGACCATTGACCTTGTACGCCTGGCGGTTGAATGATAATTGAAACCGGACACCGTTACCAGCAAGCCAGCGAATAATCGCATTTGAGTCTCCTACTAATGCGCTACTCAACTGTGGATCGGACCGCCCGAGACATACACGATCAAGGTCGTCCATGAAATTCGAAGAGGTATAAGGCGCGAGATCGATTTTCGAGGCGGCTTCATCGGACACATTGTTGACCAGAGGCATCAGTTCACTGAGGCCATTGTGAGTCGTTCGATAAGCGCCTGCCGTAAAGTAGGTATTTCCACCAGCCCACTCCACAGGGCATTTGTCGATTATCAGTACTTCTTTGGCGCCATTTTCTGCCGCGGAGATGGCGGCACAATAGCCTGCATTGCCGCTACCAACAACAAGAACGTCGCACTCAAGTTGACTAGAGGGCATCTCTGAACATACAGATCGGCGGATTGTCCGTTTGGTGGTATCTGGTGGAAACCCCGCGCGAGCCAAGGCGATGTTGGGAACCTCGGTTAATCATTACCCTCATTACGTCATGGGCGAGCTCCATAGTGAGAAAACAACTCGCTTGTCATAGGAGCGAGGAATTCAACTAAGCTCGGCTACAAGGGTTCCGCCCACCCCCTAGTTCCGCCCATCTTTAACAAACTTACCTCTCCGCGTTAACTTTAATTACTTTTAATACTAGCTATCTATAATAAATACTAGAGAACTAGCTATATAAAGTGCTATTATTAATTTTAATATAAGTTATTATAATAGCTAGTAAGCAGCTGTTAAAATATATAGTTTTTTTTAATTAATACTATAAAGTTATATAAAAAGCTAAATACGTAAAACTATTAGTAACTAATACTAATAACAGCTAAGCTTTTAGTAAAAAAAATTTTTTATAAAATAAATTTTTAAAAAAAAAACTTATAGCTATTTTTTTTTATATATTTAAATTTATAAAATAGCTATTTAAATTTTTTATATAAATAGTAATTAAATTTTTATTAGTAAGTGCTAAATTTTTTATTTTATTAATTATAATTTAAAAATAGTTTTAATAGTAAGTAGAAAGTTTAAAATTTTAAAAACTAAAGCTGCTATTTTAGTTTAGATATAAATTTTTTTAAAGCTGTTTAAATATATAAAACTAAAACTAAATATTTAGCTTAAAAATATATATAATATAAATAAAAGTAAGTTAGGATTTAGAGTATATATAAACAGCTAAGTTTTTACTAGCTTATAAAAAAAAAAACTTATATTAAAAATTTAAAAAATTATAAATAAGTTATTATATTTAAGTATATTTTAGCTGTAAAAGCTAAGTTAAGTTTAATAATAATTTTTAAAAGTAAAATATTTTAAATAATATAGTTTTTAGCTAAAATAATTTTTTAGTAGTATTATATAATTTTAGAAAATAAATAAATATTAAATAAAATTAGCTATAAGTAGCTATACTATATATTTATATTAAAAACAGCTTATAACTAGCTTTAGCTTTAAATATTTATACTAAATAGCTATAGTAGCTATATTAGTTTAAATTTTTTTTAATTATATAAACAGAATTAAATTTTTTTTTTTTTTTACTTTTATATACTATATATTTTCGTTAGCTTTTTAATTTTACTAAATTTTCTATTATTAAATTAAAATATTATTAAACTATTTTAGTTTTAGCTATAATTAATAATACAGCTTTTATTAAAAAAAAACGCTTTATTACTTACTATAGCTAAACTAAAAAGTAAAGCTTTATTAAACGTATAATTTAAACTAACTAAAAAATAGTTAGTTTATTACTATTTAATATTAATTACGTACTAAAGTTTTTTTAAATAATAATTTAGCTAGCTACTTTATTAGTTTAAAAAAAAGCTATATTACTAATAAAAAGTTTTATAGCTACTTTTTAAAAGTTTTAAAACTTTTACTAAATTTAATAAAAATTTTAAATAAATAAAAAACTTAGTTATAAAATTTAGCTGTTATTTTATAAAGCTAGTAAAAAAATTTTAAAAGCTAATATAAAAGCTATAAGTTTTAAAACTAAAAATTAAAAATTAAAAAACTAGCTAGCTGCGTTTAGGTTTTAAAGCTTTTATTATTAAATTTATATAAACTTTAATTAATAATTTATAAATATTAAAAATATAAAAGCTATAATAAGCTAATTAGTAACTTAGCAGACTTAGCTAGCTTACTAAAATAATTATATAAAAAAAAAAAAATTTTTAAAAATACTAAAATAGCTGCTACAGAAGCTTTTAAGTCTATATATTTTAATTAAAAAGCTTAGTAGCAATATACGTATTTTTATAGAGTAGTTTATTTTTTTAAAAGTAGGCGGAACCAGGGGGTGGGCGGAACCCCTGTAGCCGAGCTTACTATTGTTTTGTTTGAGGCACAGAAAATATCCTAACGTTTGGCTCTACCACTTGAAAATAAGATTACCTAAAAATACTAATTTGAGTAGACATAATTTGTTAATCTAATATTAGTCTCGCATGTCGAGTTTTTAAGCCGGGTAGTGGCTTATAGGCTTTCGTTTTGTAATGCCTCCATATTCTGTATACGGTACCCCTTGCTAATGCTCATTAAGTTAAAAAAAATGTAGCCTTAGTTCAAGCATTAATAACGAACATAATAGTTCTTTAATAGGCATATACTTTGAAATCAGCTTATTAAGCGAATTTAGAGGGATGGTGGAAGCGCGGTGATGATACTGCGCCCTAATGACGTCGGTTAAAAGCGAACAAGCAGGCGAATTCTATGCGACGCATACGCCCCATTACAACGTCGATAGCTGACCATGCGTAAGCTAATCGGTTTAATTTGAAATGCAAAAGTCATTCATGCAAGGGAATGTATGTCTCAACTTCGTCGCAATCCTTCCGATAGACTATTGCCGTATGTATATCAAGCGTTACAAGCCCTTCTCAAGAGCTTGGTCCCCTCTTCCGGATACAAAACGTTCTCAATTATCCCAGCCTAGCTACTGAACATTATTTTGACATTTTAAAAAACCCACAGGACACTAATTTCCACATAGAGCATGTCGTCCCCGTCGTTGTCCGCAGTCGAAGCCGAAGCTCTGGTTCAAAAGCTGGAACAGCTAAGCGAAACCCACCATCTTCAATACTCCAGAACGAAGATCTTCGGCGTAGATTTCGTGACGTAGCGTACAATGCGAGTCTTTCAGTTCATTTTCCAAGTGACAGTGTTCACTTGATCGCATACGGGGCGTTATATTCTTCCCTAGCTCGCGTCGGTATTGACACAAAAATGTTCGAAACGCTGGCTGCAAGCTCTGGCCCTTCAAGTGCTGAAAATATCGCAGAGATTAAGGGAATTGATTACACTCTCACGCGTGAGTTTCACCGAAAGCTTTCTAGTCTTGTGCAATGAATCTTTAAAAGTGCTGAGATGTGGTCTGGAGAGACTGCTACGGTTCTATCAGTCCTTTCGTTGGATCAAGCAAGTTGGCGAAAACCAGTATGTAGTTAACAATATCACCCAGGCACTTACACCACCATTGAGCTTGGTTATATCTTATTAGTATAGAATCTTCATCAATGTCCATCACGTGCTAACATCAACCCAGCAACACTGTACTGAATCCTGGATTCGCGGCCCTCCCTCAGTACCTTAAATCCAAGAACTACAGAAACCCAATGATCGTCCTCGACTCCGCCTTGCAAGCTAGCTTCAACACAAACGAATATCCGTTTGTATGGCTCCAGTCTCATCCAGAAGAATTTCGCACGTTCATGGAGTGACTACCTTTTGAACGTCACGGTTTACCTGAATTCGTCGATGTTTTTCCTTTCGAACAGGAGGTTGGACAGGATATGATAGATGACACGGTTCTCTTCGTAGATATTGGGGGTGGTCTCGGAAGTCAAAGCCTTTTGGTGAAGGAACGATTCTCACCTGAAGGGAAGGATCATCATACAAGATCAGAGGCATGTAATTGATGCTTGGGGTGCATTATCCAAACCTGGAGTTGAGGCCCAAGTCTATGAATTCTTCACACCCCAGCCAGTCAAAGGTAAGGTGTATAATATCTCTAAGAATAACAATCGCTAATAAAAGAAAACAGGCGCCCGTGCCTATTATATGCGAAACATCATTCACGATCATCAAGACAGTCAAGCCCAAGAAATTCTTGATCATATAACTTCTGCTTTTGATCAAAATTCATTGATGCTAATTGATGACATTGTAATACCAGACTCTGGTGGAGTTCCATGGCGTGTGACGATGGCTGACTTCAACATGATGACAGGTCTTGCCGCTAAAGAGCGTACAGAGAAGGAATGGCTTGCACTTCTCGAGTCCTCAGGGCTGAAACTTATAAAGATCTGGAAACATGCTGCAGAGACTGGTGATTCTATTATCGTGGCCAAGCCAAAGAGACTGGCTTAAAAAGGCTGGAGGTGGAATGATGAAATCATCCCAGGCGACAGCAAGATATTGATACTCGTACATTCAAGACACAAACAGGGAATATGATCCTAAAATCCATCTGAGCTTCGAAAAGGTTCGCCGTCATAGTCAGTATACTTTTGGTTCCTAATTTGACGGAATGCGCTTGACTGCACCTTTCAAACCCTCTCCCTTGAAGACGTCTTTATCACTTGTCCAAGCAATGTGTGATTAAAGAATAAAGCCCAAGTTTGACCACATGCACAAAAAGACCTTGCGATTGCGCCAACATGTAGGGAAAGTGTGACCAGCGAATTTGGACTTAAAAAAGTGCGATTTCCACAGACTTTGCAAGTAAACTACGCTCTATATCAAGAGACTGGTCCGGACTCTGGTGGATATCTGATACCAGCTCCATCAGGATGCGAGAATTCTGACTAGAATCAGAAGCCAGAAGATCATCGCGCAACTGTTCCGTGGCTGACATCCATGATGGATATTCGTTGAGGATTCCAACCTCAGTGCTGGCTACAAACCAAGGATATAAAGTGGCATTTGCAACCAACATATGCGAGTTCTCCTTCTGTTTTAATCCAAGACGTAGTGCATCAAGTGCACTTAATAACCGGAACATTAACTGAGTGGAAGAAGGCAGAATGACACCTGTCGGGGGGTGTGTCGCACCGACCGACGATGGGCGCCAACGTCGGCGATGGTCCAGCATACCGGCAAATCGCCAGGCGTCCCAAAGATGGCATTGTGTGAACTCTCCGATACCCCCCTGCCAAAGCCAAAATCGGCTATCGGCTGCTGGTTCGTCAATTCGTGCACATATATCGAGAAGAGATCGTGGAATCCCTGAAATAGGCTCAACGCCATCCATGTCGTAATGACTCCAGCGGTCTTGGACTTTTCGCAACCTCTTCCAGAATCCCATACATTGGGTGTGTCTTCCTAGAACGAGATTAGGCAAGTCCATAACGCCCATGACCTCTAAGCAATGACGTGTGTACATGTCACGTTCTATGCGCAGGCCATCCAGATCTCCGCGCAAGTCGTAGAGATCAGCCATGCAAAGCAAATGCTGTGTCCACTGGAGGCCTTGCAGTAGCTGTCATGCATAAGTCATACATTTTTCTCGAAAGGCGACTAACTAACAGAAAGCGTGCACAAGAGCAACCCAGCACCAAGTGTCGGGGGCTTTATCGCTCCATTTGAAGCAAACAGCTCGACCTGGAATATTTTTAAAGCGCGGTCGAAGTGGCTATGAAACTGCAAAGAGGATCCTTCTTCGATCAGAATCTGGATATTGGCGCATACAATCAAGAGTGCAGAGGAGTTTCGTGAGTGCTCTGCTATCAATGGTTTGATCCAAGCATTGATTGTGGTGGCATAGAGAGCATGAACCCCCGATAAAAGGACTGACAAATGGTTAGTCCCGACGAATGTAAATCTGATGTGAGCATGACGGACATCTCTGGAATGCCTGCTGTTCAACTTCATCTGCATGATCCCCCACCACGGTGCATGGCGTAGATAGAGATGAGCTCTGCGTGAGAGCTGTGTCTCGAAGTCTCAACTCTTCGTCACAGTTGTTGGCCAGAGTGCCTTCGATTCGTTCCGCAACCGTTATTCCAGTGGGTGATGGATAGGATGAGTTCCAGCGAAGCTGCAGGTCATACCCTCCGCATGTGTTACCCCGACTTTGACATGCTCGACACTCGGGTCTTGTTTCGTCGCATTTTCTTTTTCGTTTCTTGCATGTATGGCAGCCACCGCGAGAACGTTGGATCGGCATGACGAAAAAGATGAGGTGGCAACTGGGAGATGTGTCCTATGGCTATTTTCAGAGTAACGATCGGCAAAAGCGGGGCTCTGAAAATCTGATTAGATAAGATTACTACTTAGATTTATGAGACACTTCTAATTACGCAAACGCTTAAAAAACTAGAATTCATCACATTCATGTTAGATAGTAAGAAAAGGACAAAAAATTATCTATTTCTAGATAGGAAAATTCTTCCTAATTATAAGCTGATAATATACCCCCACGAACCAACCATCGTATATCAAAAACGTTGTTCTATCGCTCCTCGCAGTTCGACAAGTAATCAGTCTCCCAGGAATTATAATTCCCAATCCAGCCACTGTATAATATCCAAAAAATATTAACATCCCGGTGACTAGGACAGATGCAGCTCCACAATAGGATTGGCGTGACAATGGTCCAGCGAGCGATATCATCCCCCAATATAAGCGGAATGGCCCGGCGACCTGCTGCCGCATCGCCCGCCGATCTGGTCGTACATGTCTTGGATGTGTACAGTTGCAAAGACAATGAGTCCGATTATTAATGACCATTTAACAATGACAGCATCAACACTCGACTATTCTGCGACTCCAGACGCCCTTGATGCAAAGGACACAAATCCGCATGCATTGAGAATGTTCCGTATAATGAATTCTTGTCACCAAGTCCTTGGTCGTTGTGCATGAAATCAAGTAGAGCAAGAAGTGGCGATTGTGTTAGCCCTCCTCCAAGGACGAAGCTTGTGGTGATGGAGATTGGATATATGACTATAGATAGTAGTCTCAGATGTCTCTAATCTATTCGATTGGATGGGATTGGGCGCCAGGGTTTGTTCAATGTGTCTTCTTTAACTGCACGCGGCGATTTCTGATTATGCACGTTGAACGCCAGGCAGTTGATCCAGGTCAAAAGTAACATGACGGGCACCTTGTGCACTAGACCGTAAAGATAATGGTGTAGATCTATGTCGTACTCGGAAATTCCTTTAGCAATGCCGACAGAGAGTCCAAAAGCTGTGCTGGGGATGACCATTGTCTTCAGGTCGCTATAGGTAAAGAGGAAATGTTTATGAATGTGATAAATGCAATTTTGCAATAGAAACCAGGGTTTAAGTCTATTATAATGCAGATAGAAATTCTATCTATCGAAAGATTTTGGCAATTACGACATTGAAGATGAGCTTGGTGAAGAAGAACCGATATCTGCTGGCATGATTTTGATCCTAGCAGTTTATAAGATGTGACGAATCGGGGGACAATCGGGGGATAATGTAAGAGGCAGTGCAATGTTCATAAAATCGTTGGATTTCATGCATGCCTGCATGTCTGGAAGCATTGCGGCGAAGTTGCACTAAACATCTACAGCCGAGCATCGCTTGTTCTAGCCCCGGCGGTTAGATCGAGTCAGGGCGTTATTGCCCCGCCACATATATGACCACGCCGCACGTTGGCAATAAAGTGGATCCCAACTATTAGATGAGATTTCGGAGTCCGAAATAAAACATGTTGCACCAAACCCAATAAGAAGTCTAAAAATGAGTCACTGCGCCCATATACAAGAAGACTGGTCAAGTCGTTCCAGCTTAAATCTCAGAACCCTCGCTTTACTCCACTACAATCATCAATTTTCAAAATCCAAAATACACATGCAATACTAAAGAATGACGTTCAGTTTTCTTCTTTTTATCACAAGAAAACCCTCGCTTACGCCAGCCGAGTTCAAATCTCACTGGGACAACAAACATGTCGAACTTCTGAAGTCAATTGCTGGGGAAACCTTCCCACTTACCCACACACGCCATTACATCGACCGCACGAATCAAAATGGCTCCTGGGGTGCTACAGTTCTTGTTGGTACACAAGAAGACTTTACTTATGATGGTATTGCTGAGCTTGTTTTTCCAAGTGAGACAGCTTTCCAGACCTTCTTTGGGATCGTGTCGGCACCTGAAGCGGCAGCAAAAATTGCTGCAGACGAGGAAACTTTCATTGTGCGGGATAAAATGAGGGCTGTGGTAATTGGGGACAAATCAGTCACTTCCAGAAATTGAAACCAACATAAGGCGACGGAATGAGCAGTCATGGTACTCAGATATTGTATATACTCCCTGTATTCTCCATCGACAAATATTATATAAAATCAACCATGGGGCTTACTGACCTGTACGCGAATATTTAATAGCTTCCTTAATAGCTGTAGTAACCACAATTTTGGCTTAATATCTTTATTTTTCTCTTACATGGGCATATACGCTTATAAACAGCCATAGAAAAGTATGTGTTAGTTAAGCACTTACTGCAGATTATCTACATAGTATATATCTACTGCTGGTAACAAACAATAGATAATCAACCTGTCGTCTTATTGTATTTTATTTAACACGTTACCGCCCCGTACTGCCCCGTACCCCCCGTCCCGTTCCGTCCCGTTCTGTACTGCAATTAGATTTAACAACGTCTTCAGGCGATCGGTAAATACATTCCGTTACATTCTTTAGGCAATATCATTATTAGTAACTTTAAAGCTTGTCTACAGCCTCTGCGTAAACTAGTACCGCCTGTTATAGGTTTGTTTTTTGTACAAATCTATTTCGTATTGTCTAAAAACTCTTCGATAACTCGGGTAAAGAACCCGAACAGAATATCCACATGCTTGCTATCTGTTAATTTCATTCATGTAGTTACTCTGAATTCTCATTCAACTTCTGTTTTATTTCCTGTAACTGTCGTATCAGGAGTATTCCATAGAGTTGTTTCCGAATGTGCCTGAGCCTTATGAGAGTGATTCATGCCAGGTAAATCAGATAGCTCAATTGAATTAGTAGGAGACTTATCTAGTGCCTGGTTGGGTTTTTTTGGTTCGTCAATTTAGTCTTTGTAGATGAAGTAGCCGACTGCTGCTTCTTAAAATTGTCAAGAAGGTTGGCATATAGTGAAGGTTCGGAATTTTTGTATCGATTGCAGTATATGAGGGGACCTAGTAGCGGAAAACAAGCGAGGATAACGCCCACAGCCATATCAGAAATTGTAGGAAGAATAGCAGTATAGGTACAGTAGGTGAATTCTTTTACGTCGCAATGCTTGAGCTGTATAATGCGCCCTAAAGTGATAGGGAGATCCTAGATGATCAAGCACGTATGAAGCTGAAACATCATGAGAGCATGTCTGGGAAACTCACAGTAAGCCCAAAGCAAATGTTACGGTTATATCTATCTTCTCTTGTTTGTCCATGTTGAGCCCCCAAACAAGTGGCAATGGAAGTAGGTCAATTATGATATTAAGAGAGAGATTGAGAGCTTGCTTCTGCAGCTCAGCTGCTCCAATATCTCCGCAGACACTTGATTTGGTTTTACTCCACGAAAAGTTGATCAGTTGGCAGAGCCGTAAAGTAGTTGTGATACTTCCAATGAAGAAAAGCGATATGATAGCAACGAAAACATATACGTAATTAAAAATGAGCCTATACTAATATCTCAATATAGACAAAGATAATAGAGAGTCGGAATGCTGTGATCGACACCGCCCATAAGGGCTGTGAGGCAAAGAAGATCTGCTAATGCTTAATAAACACATAGCTAAAGCAATTTGGCGCATAACTTCAAAGATATGGTGAGTTGTTCCATCTGAACTTCAGAAATGTGAGTTCCAATATTCCCGTAAGCCATTCATGTATACATGTTGGTTGCTATATCAAGTTATAGGTACTAATTAGTTCTCAGGCTTAACGATAAAAATATCGATACAGTATGCAACGCTGAAAATTTTTTTTTCTTAGCATCAGAGAAAGAAAGGGGGAGCTGTCAGATTATTTGCAAATGAGACAATGCAAAGATAATCGTGAATCTTCATCGAATGCCCAATCCTTTTATAGCCCAGAATCAAAGCCCTAGAGCAACTGAACATACTAGAATTAGGACCAAACTTGTAGCTATGACTGCTGCAGTTGCTTGATTGTTTTGGGTCATTCATTCGATTATTGTGTGGGTTCTTTTGTTTGGTGAAGTTTAGACTGCGAGATGTTCGAGAAGAAAATGCGTTCAATGGAATATCTCCTAGGAAATACCAGTGTTCGATTGATAGGATAGAATGTAAGCATAAAATGATTGGTAAGTATCCTCAATCGGAGTTGAGACTGGGAGAAACACAGGCACCTGTCTACTGCGCCACCTGACCGATATGTAGAGGAGCAAGACGAGGCAATGAAACAATTCCCTGAACTCCTAACAATAGAATTAGGTGTCTCATGTAGCGACGGACTTCGGAAATTACCAATGTGATGTGCGTAGCCAAACTCAATAGAGAAATGCTAGTCTGAGCATACAATCTCCGCTGGGAAGGGTGTTAGCTGCACATTTTTATTGGATTTCAAAGTGTTCAGGCCCATATTAGTCTTCCTGGAGTGTGATTAAATCAATACCATATGCATACTATTCTCTCTAGCATGCACAATCCTTAGTGAGATCTACCCTATCTATGTTGTCATCTCTGTTGGATTCGCTAGTGATACATCTCAATCAGTTCAGGAACTGGACAACGATTCACCGATAATTTACAAGAGGAACCCGTTGAGCTCGGATAGCATCAGGTAATAATTTATTATTTTAAACATTCCCGATTGCTACATTCTCGTAGTCCTTGTTCCTCAAGTGCAGCACTATGGATAGAATATACATGGTTGCTATTGTGACTGGTATACTAGCACATCAACCTATCTTTATCAACGTCTAATGGCACCTAAAGCGGCCATATGTTGTATTGTTCCATCTCCTAACATTTTTCTTCGTCCTTGCAATCACAGGAGAACTTTATAACCTTATCCTGTTAAGCGGATTGTACCAATTTGGCCTTTTTGGGAGCATTGTCGCGTATAGGATCCTCTTTCATAAGCTAAAGAGATTTCTGGGCCCAGTCAGTGCCGCCATTTCCAAGTTATGGCATGTATGGAAATGCCGTGATTCCAGGAATCATGAGGTACTAGATGCATTGTACAAGCAATATGGCCAGTTCGTTCGGACAGGTAGGCCTCCTTTTTAAGATGTCAGCTATATATCACTGGAAGCTCATGAGTTTAGGGCCGAATGAAATTACGATATTCCATCCCGCCGCTTTCGAAGCCATGTATAGTCCAGGAAATGACCTCACACGGTCAGAGTTGTACGATATCGTCTACCCAAGAACTTCGCCAATATTCTCCCGGCTACCACAGGACCATCTGAGCAGGCGTCAAGCATGGCAGAAGGCTCTTTACTCCAAAGGTAGAACCCCATGCTGCTCACTTTTGGTAGCAAGTATTTGACCAGCACTTAGCAATTAACCAATGTTCCGCGTATCCGGAAGCAGGTCGCTGCATTGGAAGAACTCATCGCGAGCACAATATCAAATCCAGTGGTTGTGAATGACATAATGCAATGATTGTTCACGATACCATGGGTGAATTTGAATTTAATGAAAGTTTCTGCATGATGAAGTCTGCCGCATGGCATCGAGTCGTGGCGCAGCAACGGGCAGGGTTGTCCCTTCCAGGGCCATTGAGCATGGCCACCTGGGTCATCCGCATTGGATTATCATTTTTTTCATTTGCACCCGATATCAAAGCATGGAATGAGATGATGAAATTTGGTGATGAATACATGGAAAGATGACTGAAGGCACGTTAGCGGGTATTGCTCTGACGAGACTGACAAGACTGACTTTTTCGGACAAAGGTCGCGGAACCAGACATCGCAAAGTACTCTATAGAGGACATGGAAGAAAACAAACAAAGCCTAGACGAATTAGCCCAGAAAAATCTTCTTAGTGGGAACGCTGCAAGAGTGATTATAGGTGGCAAGTAAGCACAAGGTGATTTGTCTCTATAATGCGCATCACAGACGTGCAGACAATAGCTTTTTTTTGTTTAGTGATGCAACGGGGCGTAGCTTTATCATTCTTTTCTATCTATCGGCATGCTATCAGCTCTATGCAGAGAAAGTGTACGAAGAGTTGATTCGTCTGCCCACCCCATACGATATTCACACTTTAGCATCATTGGAGCATTTCAATGCTGTCATAAACGAGTCAATGCGCCTCATTCCAGCTGCTCTTATAACTGGCAGCCGCATTACTGGCCCGGAAGGGATAAAAATTTATGACACTTTTACCCCCCCCATACACAAAGATCGCAGCGCCTCGGTATAAAATTTCTCGAAGTAAGGACTTTGGCTTCTATTTGACTCGGAACTAAGTAATTCCTGGTGCAACGCGCCTTTGAAAGACCCGATGAGTTTATTCCAGAATAATGGACAAGCAAGCTTGAGCTGATCAGAGACAAGCGCGCTTTTGCGCTATTCGGAGTTGGTATGTGCTTTCAAGATTGAATAAAAGGCCTGGAAGACTGACATTGAATAGGCTGCAGAGCATGTGTAGGGAAGAATCTTGCACTTGCACAAATTCGACTTATTACAGCAAACCTCATCACAACGTACAAATTTCGATTCAAGGATGGATTCGATATCACGACGGTCGAGCTAGGAATACGGGACCAGCTCACAGCTCAGCTGGGAAAATTTAGTCTAAGCTCGGCTACAAGGGTTCCGCCCACCTCCTGGTTCCGCCCACTCTTAACAAACTTACCTCTCCGCGTTAACCTTAATTACTTTTAATACTAGCTATTTATAATAAATACTAGAGAACTAGCTATATAAAGCGCTATTACTAATTTTAATATAAATTATTATAATAGCTAGTAAGCGGCTGCTAAAGTATATAGTTTTTTTTAATTAATACTATAAAACTGTATAAAAAACTAAATATATAAAACTATTAGTAACTAATACTAGTAATAACTAAGCTTTTAATAAAAAAATTTTTTTATAAAATAAATTTTTAAAAAAAAAATCTATAACTACTTTTTTTTATATACTTAAATTTATAAAATAGCTATTTAAATTTTTTATATAAATAGTAATTAAGCTTTTTTTAGTAAGCGCTAAATTTTTTATTTTATTAATTATAATTTAAAAATAGTTTTAATAATAAGTAGAAAGTTTAAAATTCTAAAAGCTAAAGCTGCTATTTTAGTTTAAATATAAATTTTTTTAAAACTGTTTAAGCGTATAAAACTAAAACTAAATATTTAATTTAAAAATATATATAATATAAATAAAAATAAGTTAAATTTTAGAGTATATATAAACAGCCGGATTTTTACTAACTTATAAAAAAAAAAAGCTTATATTAAAAGCTTAAAAAATTATAAGTAGATTACTATATTTAAATATATTTTAGCTATAAAAACTAAGTTAAATTTAATAGTAGTTTTTAAAAGTAAAACGCTTTAAATAATATAGTTTCTAACTAAAATAATTTTTTAGTAGTATTATATAACTTTAAAAAATAAATAAATATTAAATAAAATTAGCTGTAAGTAGCTATACTATATATTTATACTAAAAATAATTTACAGCTAGCTTTAATTTTAAATACTTATACTAAATAACTATAATAACTATATTAGTTTAGATTTTCTCTAGTTATATAAACAGAATTAGATTATTTTTTTTTTTTTACTTCTGTATGCTATATACCTTTTTTAGCTTTTTAATTTTATTAAATTTTTTATTATTAAATTAAAATATTATTAAACTATTTTAGTTTTAGCTATAATTAATAATACAGCCTCTATTAAAAAAAAACGTTTTATTATTTACTATAGCTAAGTGTGACGAACCTCGTTCGTATAAAGTCTGAATATATTTACTTCTAAGTATCGCGCACGTGATTTAGAACTTTACATCTAATTTCTAGCTTCTAACTTCCGACATAGCTTTAATTTAGCTCTAATCTCTTATTTTTTTATACTTTTTTATAATAACTAAAAAAAAAATTAGATTAAATTTAAAATAGGCGCTAGAAGAAAACTATAAAAAGTTATAAGAGTTCTAGATAGTTCTGTAGTCTAGAAATATTTTTTTATATAAAATCTATAGATTCTAATTTATAATTATTTTTTAGTTTTGTAAATTTTTATTTTAAGTAGTATTTAAGCTGTATTAAAGATAAGTCGCTCTGTATTTTTATATTATATTTTTAAACTACTTTTTACTAGTAACAGCTTAAAAATATTACCTTTTTATTTATTATAAAAAAAAGTATAACTAGATAGTACACGTATCGGACTAGATCTGTTTTAAATTACTATATATATTTTTAACTTTTAGTAAAGTTAAAATTTTTTAGATTTTTTAATAACTAAAGTTTTTAAGTTTAAAATTTCTATTTTTACGTAAGTTAGATTACTTTTAAAAAAAACGTGTTATATACTAAAGTAAAAACTAAATAACTACTAAAAACTTACTAAAATTAATTCTAACTATTAATATCTAGCTCTATATATCTACTAAATATATTTTAAAAAAATATTATTTAAAAATTAAGCAGGCTGTAAAAACAGCTTTAACTTTCTAATAATAATTTAAAACTTATTAAATTTCTACTCTAACTTAATAATAGCGATTTTTATTTTATACTAACAGAAATTAAAATTTTATAGTTATAAATTAGAATACTAAAATTTAAAGCCGCTGCTGCAGATTTTTTTTTTTATTAAAAAAAATAGTTTAAACTATTACTATTAACTCGCATTTAATAACTATCTAAATTATTTTTAATTTTAGTTTAGCTAAAGTTATTTAAGCAGATTTTTAAAATTAAGTTTTTTAGTAACAGAAAAACTGTTACTTTTTTATAATAGCTAGCCTCTATTTAAAATTACTTTAATATTAATTAAAATTACTATTTTACTAAATAAGCTTATATAGTAGAAGTTTAGAAATATACGTTAAAACTAGCTTAAAAATACTTAAAGCCCTGTTATTTAGCTAATAATTTTCTAAAACAGTTTTTTAACGCAGAGAAAATACTTAACTTTTTAAAATTATACTTTATTTTAGAAAATAAAAAAGTAAAAAATTAAGTTATTTTTTATTAATTGCAGATAGAATAAAAAAAACTTTTTTTTATTTTTAAAACTTAATTTTTATTTATTACTATTAAAAGTAAAGTATAAAAAAAAAAATAGTTTTTTTATTTATAGAAAAAGATTACTTTAGCTCTGCGAGTTCTAAACTTTAAATTTAAATCTCTATAGAATAACTTTTTTAATAATATAGTAAAATATTTCTCTGCCTATAATATAAAGCGCTGAAATAACTCTATATCTGCTATTAGCAGAAATAAAAAAAGTAACTATAGTTTTCTACTAAATAAAGTTTTAAAAAATTAAAAAATACCTAACTTATCTGCAGTATTTATAAAAAAAAAAAAAACTATTTACTAGTATACTATCTACGTAGAGTTATAACTACTGTACTAACGCGAAAACAGTAAGCTATTTAAACCAGCTTAAGCTGCAGAAGAAAACTGCTATAACTATAATAAGTAAAACTATTTTATATATAATTATAACTTTTTATAAATAAGCTAAATTAATATAAAAAATAATTTATATAACTAATTTAAAAACGCGATTAACTTTTGTAACCTGAATTTATTCTAATTAAAAAATAAAAACGTTTAGAAAAATTTTCTATTTTAGATTTAGATAAGTACAACCTATTACAGATAAAAATTTTAAACTTACTAAAAAAAAAGTATTTTAAAATATTTTTAGTTCTCTATTCTAACAGATTTAAAATCTGTTTATATTCTCTTATTAATATTAGTATATAAAGCTTTTTATTTATTAATACTTCTATTATAATTTTATTATTTTGTACTTTTTAGATTTCTATTTAAAAACTGCTTTACTAGGTTAAAGTACGCAGCTTTTAAAATTTAATTAAATTTTTAGTTACTTATTATATCTGTTTCTATTTTTATCTAAATAAACGTATAATACTAAATTGCTTTTTTATTATTTTTAATTTTAAATTCTAAAACTGTATTATTAGTCTAAAATAAATAAAAAAATTTAAACTTAAACTAAACACGGAATATAACCGGATTATCTAGTTTTTTTAGTATCTACTTTTATATATATCTACTCTATCTATACTTTAACGCTTATACTAATTATCTACTAGCCGGAGTGCAGAGTAAAATATTTTCTAAAAAAACGCTTTTTAAAAAGCTAACTAAACTAAATACTATTAAAGCTTAGAAATTTATCTGTATTAACTCTAAAAACTAAAACTTTTTTAGTTTAAATACTTTTTTCTAACTAATTTCTAACTAAATTTTAAATTTAGTTAAAGTTTTTAAATAGCTGCTATTTTAGCTAATACTTTTTATTTTTAAATAAAATAATCTAAAAATAAATTTTCTATAATAACTATTTTTAAAATTAACTAATTAATTAAAAACTTTTTTTTTAGAATTTAGAATACTGTAGTTCTAGTACTGTTCTGACTTTTTTCTATATATTAAATATACTAAAATATATTTAACTTTAAGGCCGCACTCTATTTTCCGCTCTACTAACTTTATAACTATAAAATTATTTTTACTAAACTTTTTCTAAACAGCTATAGTTTTCTATATAAGCAGAATTTTAAAAAACTTAAAACTATTTAAAAGTTTATAATAATTTAACTATAACACAGTTTTATTAAGTAGAGTTAGAGTTTTTTTATATTATCTATTTTGTGTGTTTGTAAAGTAAATAAAAAACTTAAAATATATATTAACTATTATAAACTAAATACTTTAATTAGAAAAAATATTTATTTAATATTTAGAATAGATAAACTTCTAGTAAGATCTAGTAAAGCTAAAGTTTTTATAAAGTTAGATATTTACGCTGTATTTAACAAAATTTAAATAAACTTTAATAATAAAAAATATACTATTTTTTAAATATAATACAGAATATATAAATATAAAATTTTTTTATTTAGGTTGTGTAACAGACCAGCTACTTTCTAGTAATATATAAATAACGTTTTAATTAACTATTTTAATAACTTCTACATCGCATATCTAGATAATATTTTTATTTACTTTAAAAATAAATAAATTTATATTTAGTATATTAAAGCTGTTTTAGAATAACTATATTAAGCTAAACTATAAGTAAATATAGCTAAATCTAAATTTTATATAAAACGTACTTAATACTTAAAATATATTCTAACTAACTAAAAACTAGAAGTAGATCTAGAAAAAGTTAAAGCTTTATAAAATTAGGTCTGACTTACTACTATTATAAAAATAAAATTTTTTTTTAAATTTACTAGCTTTTACTAATAATTTATACTAAAATATTTCTGTATTATTTTACTAATTAGTGTACTTTAAAGCTCTGCTGTATTTTTTAAATAGACTTAAAAATATAACTAAATATTTAAAATTTTAAAAAACTTTTTTTTTTCTATTCTAACTTTTTATTATTTTAATTTTAAACTATTTATAAAACTAAAAACTAATATATTTAATAGCGCTATTGCAGGCGTATAGTTTTAGTAATATATTAATAAAAATTAGTATTTATATACTTTCTATAGCAAAACTTTATCCGGTTCTAAACTTAATTAAAAAATATATAATAAAAAACTTTTCGCTATTATTACCGCTTTCTAAAAATAGTAAGCTAATTTCTTTTCTATAAAATATTAGATTTAAATATATTCTAATTATAGGTTACTAGAATACTTTATAACAACTAAAATTCTAAATACTAAATAAGTAAAATAGGCAGAAGAACTAGCGTTTTTTAACTTTTAAATTAAATATACTTTAAATAAAAATAATACTAAAGCTAATATTTTTAGCCGTTGCGAATAAAATATAAAAATTTTTTTAGTTATATAGTAAAATAACTGTTTTTGCGTACTAATTAGACTATATTACTTTAACTTTTAAATTAACGCTAAATTAGTTTAAAAATATATTAAAGTTTAGACTAAGTGTGTGGCTTGCGTATATGCAATATTCTTAAAAAACTTAATAAGCTTTAACTTTTTTAAACTTATTAATACTTTTCTAAAAAAAAATTAATTAAGCTTTATAAAAAAATATAAAAATTTTTTTAATTAGTACTAGATATATAACAGACTTATATTATACTAATATTAACTATATATTTTTTAGAACTCTACGCTTATTACACGCTTAATATAAAAAGCTTATAACTAAGTTTTTTTAGCATATTTTAGCGCTATAAAAACCTACCAGCTATTAGCCCAGAAGTATTACTAAAAAGATATAGAAAACTTATATAAGTAATATATATAAAACTGCTTCGTCTGTTAATAAATATATTTAAAATAAATTTATTCTACTAAAAAAATCTATTTTTTTTTTATTTTAAACTATTTTATATAATACTTTTGTATAGACTTTAAAAAATTTCTCTGTAATAAAACTAGCTATAATTAAATTTTAGTAATTATTAATTAACTTTCTAAGTAAGCTGTATTAATTTTATATTATAAAAATATTAACGCACGTAGTATAGCCTATTTATTTATTTAGTAAATATACTAATTTAAATATATTTTAGAAATAATTATATTAGACTAAAAACTATAGTTTATTTCTAGTTTCTAGTCTGAATTCTGTTGTATTATTAGCGTTAAAATTAAATTATTTACTACCTACTATAAAAAAACTAATAGCTAAACTAAAATTATAAACTAATATATTAACTAGAGACTAAAGCTATTTATAAGCTATTATTAGAATAACTAGAATAAACTTCTGCTATTAATAGATCGCGCTTAACTTACTTTTTTATATATAAACTTAGAAATAACTTTATATTAAGTTTTATTTAGTTCTAAATTCTGTTAAAGTTAGTATTAGAAAAAATCTAAACTTTCTAAGCTTTAAAAAAAACTAAATTACTAAAATACTTTAGTACTTGCTTTATAAATATATAAAGTATAAAAGCTTATAAAAAAAAATTTTAAGAAAGCTTAGAAATAAATATAAGCTTAAATTAACCTCTACTATCGCTAAGTAGACTAAACTATTAGAAATTAAGTATATTTTAATATAAAAAATTTAATATCTATAAAACTAAGTTAAAAGCTGTCTAAATAGTAGACAGATTCTTTTAAAGTATTAAAAAAAATAGATTATTTATACTATTTTAAACTACTTCTAAAATTAAAAATTTATAATATATTTATACTAAATATTTTTTATAAAAATTTAGGCGATTTACTTTTAGAACAAAAAGCTCTAAAATTTACTAAAGTACTAATTAATAAAGTAGAAAAATAAAAAATTAAAAATATTTTTGCTAGTAAATTTATACGCTTATTACTAAAGTACAGAATAAGCTAGATTAGATATAACTTAAATTCTGTATAGTATAACGTATTTAATTTTATAAAAGCTCTATATAAGTTAAAAGCTTTTTATAATAAGTATTCTAATAAGCTAGAACTTTTCTGGTCTCTAAACTAATAGCTTTAAATATAGAAATAGAAAATAAAAAATATAAATTATCTGTAAAACAATAGAGTAGAGTAGAATAGTTATTAAATTTTTTACTTAAAATTTATTTTAGGTCTAATTCTAAAACTCTTTAGAACTAACTATAGATTTTTTTTATTTTTATTAAAAATTAAATTGTTATTACTATTAGATTTTTTTAACTTAGACTTATTTTTAAACTTTAGTAATATTTTATTTAATTTACCCGCCCGCTAAAACTACTTTACTAAAAAAAATTTAGTAAATTTAGCTGTTTTTTTTCTGTTTACGTAAACTAAACTATATAAAAAAATTATTTTTAAGTTAGGTAGCTTTTAATTTATTTTTTCTATATTTTAGTAAATTATTTTTAGAGTTATATAAATAGCTAGTAATACTTTTTCTATCTGTATACGTTCTAACTTTGTTTTAGTTATTTAAGCTATAACTAAAACAGCTCTAGCCGCGATTTTTACTATAGTAGTTAAAATAAAATTATTTAAGTTTTTTTTTTTAGTTATTTATAGTTTATATTAATGCTTTATACTTAGCAGCGCAGCACTTTAAAATCTAAAATAAAATATTAGCTAACTATTTTAAATACGTACTAAGTTAGATATATATTAGTTTATATAAACTTTTTTAAGCAGTATAGTACTCGCACTTTTTATTTAAAATTAACTTAAATTTAAAATTAATTATATATTTTTTTACTAATATATAATAGGCGTGTAAGTATATTTTATAGTAAACTGCTAATAAAGTATTAGATAAAACTAAAATAGATATTATAAAATAAATTAGAGAGCTAATTTAATAGTAAAAAGCTCTAAGAAAAGTTAGTAGAGATACTAAATTTAAAATAAACTATTTACAGAATATAATAATTAAAAAAATAAAAAAAAATTAAAAAAAATTTAAAAAACTAAATTTATAACTGCTAGATAGCAGCTCTGTAAAAATATTTTACTAGTTATATAAACGCGTAATACTTTTTTTTATAAAATACTAAAAATAAAAATAAATAATAAAATAAAGTACTCTGTTTTTAATAAAAACTATTTATATTTTTTTTTAAATAGACTATAAATTATATTAAATTAGAATAATCTGTCTACTAAAAAAAAGTAATATAATAAACTTTATTTATATAAAGTTTAAATATATTTACTTCTAAGTATCGCGCACGTAATTTAGAACTTTACATCTAATTTCTAGTTTCTAACTTCTAATATAGCTTTAACTTAGCTTTAATCTTTTATTTTTTTATACTCTTTTATAATAACTAAAAAAAAAACTAAACTAAACTTAGAATAGGCGCTAAAAAAAAACTATAAAAAGTTATAATAGTTTTAGATAGTTCTGTAGTTTAGAAATATTTTTTCGTATAAAACTTATAGGTTCTGACTTATAATTGTTCTCTAGTTCTATAAACTCTTATTCTAAGTAGTACTTGAGCCGTATCGAAGACAAGTCGCTCTGTATTCTTACACTAAGCTAAAAAGTAAAGCTTTATTAAGTATATAATTTAAACTAGCTAAAAAGCAGCTAGCTTATTACTATTTAATATTAATTATATACTAAAGTTTTTTTAAATAATAACTTAGCTAGCTATTCCGCTGGCTTAAAAAAAAGCTATATTACTAATAAAAAACTTTATAACTATTTTTTAGAAGTTTTAAAACTTTTACTAAACTTAGTAAAAATTTTAAATAAATAAAAAACTTAGCTATAAAACTTAGCTATTATTTTATAAAATTAATAAAAATTTTTTAAAAGCTAATATAAAAACTATAAATTTTAAAATTAAAAATTAAAAGTTAAAAAGCTAGTTAGCTGCGTTTAAGCTTTAAAGTTTTTATTATTAAATTTATATAAACTTTAATTAATAATTTATAAATATTAAAAATATAAAAATTATAATAAGCTAATTAGTAACTTAGCAGACTTAGCTAGCTTACTAAAATAATTATATAAAAAAAAAAAATATTTTTAAAAATACTAAGATAACTGCTACAGAAGCTTTTAAGTCTATATATTTTAATTAGAAAGCTTAGTAGTAATATACGTGTTTTTACGGAGTAGCTTATTTTTTTAAAAGTGGGCAGAACCAGAGGGTGGGCGGAACCCCTGTAGCCGAGCTTAGTGTTTCAACACAGATAGTCAATAGCACAAGTTTTCTTCATAACTATAACTATTTTACTTAATCGAAGGATTATTCAATTTACTACATTGTACGAGTTCGGACTCTTTCCAGTGGAGTATTGTTCAATTAATTGACCTGTTAGATCCAAAATTGGGGTTTCATACCCCCCTCATTGCCGATTATTCTTTAAAAGATAGTATCTACTTCAAAGGGAAACCTAAGAACCAATTTGTCTGATCAAAAATCGGGGAGCAGGCCCAGCGGCATCATCAAAGTACAGAAAGTGTGCTGGGAGAATGAAAAGTGTTCCGTAGCACACTGCATCGGTTGCTTCACAATACACTGAGACCTTGCTGCGATCAAAGCCAGGGATACCTCCCCCATTCTGAAGATTTCTCGTATATCCAAACAATACGGCGCCACGTACTTGGCTCTTGACAGTGTTGCTGGATTCGGCGATGGCAGAAGCGATGACGGCTGTTCCTTGGCTGCAAATACACATAAGAATCCAATCGACAGAGAAAGTTCCTAATTATTGGAATTGGGGACAGATTGCGGCAGATTCAGGCACTCACCTGTATCCCCCAGTAACAACGGGGGTGTTGGGGCACTTTGTGTTTGCGAGAATGAGGAGGCGCTTTGTCTCGTCGATGGCGGCCTGGCTTGTTCCTTTGGGAAGAAAATTGGAGGCCAAATCGGCACTGTATGGGCCGCCAACGCCTTGTACCCAGACGTTTTCTGCTCCATACTCTGCCTCCAGGGCATTGGCCACCAAAGGTCCAGCTGTAGATCCCTATTCCCATCCCGTCAGTCAGTGTTGCTCAAGACGGCACTACCTGCTTTCCATCATGTTCCATAAACGTGATCGATGATGTATTTTCAAGGTTTTAGATTCGAGAAAAAAGATTATGCGTACCATATTCCCAGTCTCAGTTGAAGCCCGTGCAAAAATGAAGATTGCACGAGGGCAAGTGGAAGCACTTCCACTTTCAAGTTCGTTTCTGGTGGACCCAGACTGGCGGACTTCAACGTCGACATTTGCAGGTGGCTCTACCACAAGAGGGGCCGCTGCGGTGAGTGTGACCAAAAGGTAGATGATTCTGGTGAGATACATTGTGGTTGAAAAATGGTTCAATCGGTGATTGTGGAAAATATCAGGAAGAAACGAAGGGAGGAAGAGCTAGGGAAGCCGTCGAGTCTGCCCTTTGATATTTGGGGTATCACATCTATTTATGCTCTTCCCACTACCAGTCCTACATTGTGTTCTTCATGTTCAAGATGTTATAGCCCATGGCCCAATATCGCCGGCTGCCTGACCGCAACGGACGGCGTGTCCATGCCTCGGTGTTGACCCCCGAACCCGCAAAGGGCGCTTTGCTAGTGCGTGTTAACTCGCACCGCATCTCTTCCCCACCCATCCAGGAGTTACCATCGGCGAGCCAGTGAGACCCCGTAGCAGACTCGCGCTGCCTCGGTCCAGCGTCGATGCTCTAGCGCAATTCCAAAATCACCATACACCCACAACTTTCACTTTGATCTGCCAACACCAGGCTGACACAAAAACAATGGTCTCTATGCAGACGCTAACTATATCTGTGGTCTCGATGGACAGACTGCCTCGGCTCGTTTCGAGCGCGTCATTCGTAGACCCCGGGTAGCGGGCAAGGAAAAGGTGTGAGCCTCATCAAAAGCGGCCGCCTGTTACCGACTAAACCGGGAAATTCCTACTAGATGCCTTCTCGCGTAACGAAGCCGTGCATACATTTACCCCGCAATCTTGAACTGGGGCGTGCGCGCGATGCCCGAAGATCTGCGCGGTAGTTCGACTTCGCGATAAACATACAGTCTACCCCCTAGCTCGGATGTCTAGCGCAACAGGGGCTTTCTGAATTGGGAAAGTTGACTGTGGAGCCGACAGATCATCGAGTTGCCGTTATGAAAAAAAAAAAACAGGCTAGACATTCGCGCGAAAGGGGAGGGGGGATTGCGGCGTAGCTTGGCATGGCGTGTTCATGGTGGCTACACGTGCCAGTAGGCCAGGAATGCGGACACCGATCGAAAAAAGTCACGAATGCACGAATGGGGGTCGAAGGAAAGGCCTCGGTATCGGCGCAAGATATATTAAAATCGCCATGCCCGGTATTTGCGACTCACGGGCAAATCTTACTATCACACCAGGCGGATCAGGGTGCGGGGTGATTGAAGGGAAAAAGAAATTCAGATGGTTAATAGAATGGCGCAAGCCTAATTAAACCGCTTCACCCAGCTGGCGTCTCTCCTCGGCAACTCGACTGCGTTTCTCCTCTTCCTGCGTCTCTCTTCGGGCTGTGCGGCAGTAATGTTGCCGCAGTCTGGTGTCTGCAACTGCTGGCCAAACGAATCAACCGCCCAGATGAGCACACCATTCGTCCACCCAAAGCCTTCTACGACCTCATATTCCCCTCCACCCCCGGCTGCGTTGATAGCCTCGTCACTATACTTCTCGAACATGGTTCCGTTGCCCTCTGTACCTTGAATGCGAGGCAGCTCAGGCGTGGCACCGCCGGTCGACCGCCAGGTGCAAAATGTAGAGTCGACATAACGCTGCGCAAGCCGCAAAGCTAGGTCCTGTGTCCAAACGTAGTCTTCAGCAGTCTGATTTGTATCATCGGCACCCGTCTCAAGGGGGGTGTTGAGAAGGCCTTGCATCAAAATATGCATGAGCGGGGGCCAAACATTAGGCTCGTCCCATTGCTGGCCGGTTTGGAGATTAGTGGCAGAAATGGCGCCGTCACGGTCGTCAAGTAGCTCTTCAATACGAGCGTAGACCCGGCGGAGGGCTGTCGGGTCATTTTTGATAGACTCGGGCACCGCACCAGTCCAGAAAGGATAGAATTGTGCAATGGAGAACCAGACTTGCTGGCCCGATGGGGCGCCGGCGTTATCGTCGCGGACAGTACTGTTGTCCGCGATTGTGTAAATGTTCTTGGTGCCAGAAGTCAGGTTGTAGTCAAAGTAGCTATAGTGCTCGGTATCCCACAGGAGAGCAGTCATAGCTTCACTGCGGTCAGCTGCGCGGTCAGCCCATGCCTTGGCTGCGGTATAGTTGCCTTCGCGACGATGGAACTCGGCAATGGCCATTTCGTTACCGTACAAAATTGCATTGAGCTCTACCGGAATGATTTCGATTGTGTTCAAAGAACGAAGGGGGAAGAAAGTGTCGGTGACAGCGTCTGATGGGTTCTTGAGCCACCGAGCGGTGTAGTCCCACCCGCTCTCTGCGCCCGAAGCAAGGTTGGCGTAGAGTCGAGCCCTTTCCTCTTCACTGAGGGGTTCAGTAGCATTGAACTCTTCACCCTCTTCGTTGAAGTAGGTCTCGTTGGTTGCGGTCACGTAGTCCTCATAATAGGACTCCGGGCGAGGTTGGGTGTTGGACACCGCGTAGTGGTTCAAGGAATAGTTCCTGCCGGCGCGTTCAAGAGTAACAGTACGGTTTTTGACCCAAAAGTCGTACTCTCTCTCCAAGATGGGCAAGGCTCGCTCCAAGATGGTGGCATTCTGGGTATAGTCGACATATGCACGGACCATCTGGGTGAGGAGAGGAGGCTGTGAGCGATTCAAGTAGTAGACGCGGGCGCCATTAGGTACGAAGCCGATTGTCTCAACTAAATCCAGAAAGTTCTCGATGATGTTCTCGGCAATTTGCGTAAAGGAACCTTTGGTGCGCAGAAGGCCCTCGATGATCCAGTACGAGTCCCAATAATAAGGCTCACGGAAACGGCCACCAGCCACGACGAATGTGCGGTTGATTGGGATGAAAGAATTTACGCATCCCGAGCAGTTGCCGGCGCCGATGTAGCGCCTGGTCAAATCGGGCCAAATCTCGATGACTTGACGCGTGAAGTCGACGAGGGTGGAGCTATTCACATTGTCCAGGAAATCAGGAGAAGTTTCCAGCTCGTCGGTGGGGACGGGCTCCAGCTCCGATCCCGCCTCGCCAAAGTATTCCTGGAGAAAGTCGTTTAACGCGCTGTTGTTCTGGATGGGTTTTTCTAGTTGATTGAAGGCCTCGATGACCTCTTGCAAGGGCCGTCGCGTTGGACTGGATTGCTTCAGCGCTGACGACGTCTGTTGTATCACACATGTTGTACTCACAGGTCCACAAACGTCTTCGAGTCCTCGAACGGACGTGCGAGCTCGATTTCGCGCAGTAGATCTCCATAGCAGTAGATGGGCGAGTCGCAGGGCGCAATCACAGAACCATTCTCATACAAGGCGGAGACGATTGGCGAGGCTGCAAGGGCCGCAGCCATCCAGGAGAAGCTCGACGGCTTCATGGTTGTAGTCGAAATGGGTGCGGGGGGTCAAAGCGGCCAGTGCTCGCCCCATGCCCATGTTTATAAGGCTGCACTCGCGCTCTCACATTGCACAAAGAAGCCGGGCGCGTGCCCGCAACGGGCCGCAGTACGAAGGTACACGTAGGTGGCTGGCCCAACCACAGCATGGCGAGCGGGGGAGCACAAGGACGGTGATCTTGGCAGCATGTCAATTGAGGCCATTGGAGCCATTTGTGTGGACCGGCGCGGCGCCATGTGCTCTCTGCCCTGCTTGGAGGCCCACGGGGATTGCGCGGTCGTGGTGTTGCACCTTGGAGACCCCGCAAAACATTTTTGCGGCTGCCCGCTTTGACCTTAGCGTGATGTCATCCGGGCTTACCCCACGCGACCCAATGCGCGCGTCGCCGAGGAAGAATCTTGCTTGTTGGAAACTCGTTGGACAGGAGAGGGGGGCGTGGTGGGAGGCCGGGCGTGGGAGGGAGTGAAGAGATCAGTCGAGGGCGTGGAAACGGTGAGACCTGAGTGGACGGGAAACAAGGCTCTCACGTGACCGCTCTCCTAGGGCAGGCACCAGCACCTACTGAGGTATTCACGCAGCCTCCCGGCTGGCGGTGCACATCAGCAGGCTATACTGGTCGTGAAGGGTGTCAGCCATAGACGCTCGATGGCTCCATGTTCTTCGAATCATCCCGACATGAGCCTTGACATCAGATCCTCGACTTGCGCAAGTCGTGCCTACTGTCGACCATCCGGCCCATCGAACGTCACTGCTCCGTTATCGAACAAACCATCTGCCATCTCCAGCCTGGGCATTTTTGCGAACTCCGGTCCTTTCCGGCCATCCGCGATAGCACCAGTCTACTTCGGATGGTGCTCTTACCGATCCACCTGCCCAAGCACCTAGCCCCTACGATCGACAGGAGAGCGTCCGCGGAGCAGCCGTTGACCAAATGGGCCTGGAAAACCCATCTCATCTCAATGGAATTCTCTACACCAGTCGATTCTATAGGCCCGTCAACATCCTCTGTCTAGCCCGTTCACCAGCTTCTTTTTCGCCCGGTTCTGCCCTAGTAGGCGTACTGCTTCTCTGCACCACCCCTCCTCAGCCTTCGGTTCAGGAACCAGTACTGGGCATTTGCGACGCTCAAGCATACCAAGCCTAGCGACAAGAACGCGACAACAACCGACCACCCTATTGGATACAATGGCCCGTCCTGCGACTGGAAAAGCTGACTGCCGATGATACCTGAAGTGTTGGCTGACATGATGACGATTGCGAGTGTTATCGATCGTTCTCCTGCGCTGCGTGTATTCATCGCTATCCAGGAGCTATGCACTGGGTCTGTAGATACATGGTCAGCATGAAGCAAAAGCCGCCGTGATATTGATGCCTGGGTACACGTACGCCACATGGTATTGAAACCTATCGTCAAAGCCAGGGCGGCAAATCTGGCTCCGCGGCTGGGATTACGGATCAGGAGTCGGTCGCAGAGCTAGAATCCATCAGTATAGTCACTTCTTGGTCATTTAAGTCTTGGATGTGCTCACCACAAAGACCCAGTATAAAAGGTATCCGACAAATACCACGAGACCTCGCCTGCCTAATTTATCTCTGCAAAAATATCAGCCGTGTCACTTCACACGCAATCACCGTGACTCACGCAGTATATCCCCATATCAACGTGGTAACTAGCGATATCCATGCACCGATGGATACCATGGCATTGGACTGCAGCCGTCCGTATCCATACCCTCTTACAAGAGTTGGAGAGTACGCGCCGACAGTCACCGCGGGGGCAAGTCCACAGATGATGACGATGATATGAGGGATAAGTCGCCAGTTGGTGAACTAATTCATGGGGTCAGTCGAAGCTTCTGAAGAGACTGCAGGGGGCTACTGACCGTAGAACGGAGCTCTTCACGGGTGACCTTTGTATGAGTTTGCGCCTTGCTTGGGTCATCACGGAGAACTCTCTCTACCAAGATTTGCGTTTCGCGCTCGCTGAAGTATCTGTATCCGAAAAGGTTTACCGGATTCGACGGACTCCTCGGGAAGAACAAGACGAAGGCGGCGCCAACAAGAAGCGTGAATATTCCCTCGAGCTAAGGAGAGATCAGCAATGTTCATTTCGTCAAGCTCAATGATCCATGGAAACTCACGATGAAAAGCCATTGCCACCCTGCGAGACCAGCTACTCCACGCATATGCAAGATCCCATACGCCAATAGACCTGTAATGGCAGATGCAAGGCCACTTCCGGTAAAGTACCATGCATAACGCTTGCTGGTCTCGTCCCTCTTATACCACCGGGTCATGGTGTACAGACCGGCAGGAATGAACCCCGACTCACACATGCCGAGAAGCAGTCGTGTAGCCAAGAACGCCCCGAATCCTCTCTGAAATGCCTGAAACGTCGAAACAAGACCCCAAGCAAAAATTTGGAACGAGATCCATTTTGTAGGGCCGACGCGGTAGAGGATGTAGTTGCTCGGAATCTTGTCCGGTGTTAGTATCTTGTATCCGGAAATGCGAATCATGGTTCGACGTACCTCTAGTAATACAATTCCCAAAGAAAGAAGTTGCTGGCCAATGTTGAACTGGTTTTGCGTAATGCCAACGTCGCGGAAAAAGAAATCGGTGAGAGCGTTCGCACTGAGCCACAATGTGAGTGTGCAATCCAATGTAGAGGGCTCTGACAATGGATTTTTGACTCACATGTTTCCCCTATCTAATTGCAAGGCAAAGAAACCGAGCATCAGCAATGGCATGACAACGAGATCGAGCTTCCTCATTATCTTCGCTTCTTCCTCCTCGGTCCATTGAAGACGATTTGAGTCGCTGTCGGTATCGTCAGGCGTCGCAATCCCCTTTTCGTCAACATTGCTGACGGCCTGGAGGCCTTTCCCTCCAAAATCGGCCATGAAGATTGTTAGGTGCACGAAAAATCTACCAACATCCTGTTGCAGAGCCTATATGTCTCCATCAGCCTGGCGGAGAAATTCCGGCAATGGGCAAGCGCAAATCTGGCGCATGCAACGTCAGGTAGCATCTTTTCCAATAGAAGGCAAACCCCGACACTGAAGTGCCGGATTGCGAGCCAAAAATACCGACAAGATTCAAAAGTGTTGCGTTTCGAGGCTTTAGCTGAGAGATAATGCCATTGATGCTATCACCCCTGTCTATCACGCAATTCTCGAGCCAATCGCGACCCCACCATGTCCTTGGTATGCTTCCGACAACTCTGCTGCGGGCCCATCCGATGAAAAACTCTTGAAAAGCCACAGGTTGATGCAATTCCGACTAGCTTTAGTCAATGAATCCAGGCCATTGAAAGTAGGTTTGACCCGTCCCAAGATATTGGGTATTTCCGAGGGCGATGGTGTCTCGGTGCTTCTCCGGTCCAGCCATCCTGACCACGTTGAGCCGCGATATCATCAAACAACACTTGTTCAGGTACTGCAAATATTGGAAATACCATTGAATTCATGAAGATCTGCTAGTGTCAGGTTATTTTCAACGTCGGAAAAGAGAAATTGGGTCATGGTTACACCATGACAGCCCCCTCTCTGCGGTCCTCCGATGAGTCCTCTTTTGGCGCCATTGATGCAGAATATGCATCGTTCCTTTCCGCCAGAAAAGATATTACACACGCCTCTGAGTGACTGATATTTGGAAGAAACAAATTCGGTGTGTTATTTCCCACCGCCTCGGTTGCATTACGTGTTTCAGATTTTATTGAGGACTTGAAAACCTTTGATAAAACAATGCGAAAGTTTTTGCTCCTCGCTTCTCCCAGCTTTGGCAACGTTATAACACAACTGACAATTATGCCAAGCGTCATCTCAGCGCAGCATGTCAGACCGAGCCAGAGGGTGTTGTAAGTTATATCCTCCTTGTTGTTGAGACGGAACACAAACACTAGCATGATGGCTGATGCAACACAGGTCCTGTCCATGATCAGAGAAAGATCATTGCCAATCTTGACATATCGTTACTTACACAAGACCCAGTCCGAGAAGTAGAACAATGCAAATTTTCTTTCTAATAGGAATTCGCAATTGCCAGATGGACCGAATCGGTAATACTAGAATCATGGTATCTGACCAGATATTGAATGCCGCGGCTGTTGTAATCAATGCATTGTAATCCATGCAGTGGCCCCCTACAATGAAAGGATCCCATATTTTTTCCCGGGGCGAACAGGCGAAAATCGTCAGAAAAGTAGCGATCGTGTAGAAAATGCCATTAAGCAAAATCAACGACCATGCACCGAAGAACATCACGAGATTGATTTGTCGCACCGGCGCAAAGATGCGTAGGTATTGGTGGAGTATGGTGAACTTTATGAAGAAAACGATCACTCCATACAAGGCCTCGTCTGCGTTCAGCCACTAAAAACGTGTCAGCAGAATAGTATGTGTAAACCTTGCCTACTCGACAACTGACGTAAAGGATTTTTATCATGTTCTTAAGCTGTACGTTCCATTGGTGTACACCGCCGCCGCTCTTTTTGTACTGATACCCTATCGCGACGTAGACGCATAGAAGGATCTGGCGTTCGGGTTAGGAGTTGGAGAGGGCGTATGTGGACCTTGCGTCTTACATATGCGAGTGTCACGGACCCTGAAAACTGTTAGGACCGCGTTTAAATACACATGAAATTATTCTCGCTAGCTTACAATCACTGAGGTCTGTCCTACGAATAATCCGAAGCTTGGTGTAGAAACGCAGTACCACAAATATCCCCGCAATAACAAGGCAGGTTACAACACCAACGTAATACCATTTTTGATCCTCAGACGAGTTGGTCAAGTGCGGCACAACCCCGGGCGGTGGTCTTCCTGCTGGTCCTTCCAGATCTATTGCAACAGGCGTAGTCGACATGTCGAACCACGGACAATTATCTTTCGCAACCTTTGAGATGGCACTAGCCTCGGGCTAAGTAATCGAGTACCTTTCCCAAGGAAAGGCATTGGTTTTTATTCGGGTGAATATAGCCGCCAAAATGTCAACGCCTAGACAATGAGACGCATGTGAAATATGTTCATGTCCGGTTGGCGCCCACGATGCATGATGCACAGCGGCACGTTGAAAACACATCCACATGGCATCTGGATTCGTGTTCCACGACCTCACCGTATATGTGGCATTGGTTTCCGGTATGCGAGAAGTATTAGTTTGTGCGACTGCGATAACGTCATCCCTCGTGATTGGGGTTTAGCCTGGAATACTCGGATGGTCGTCTCGCTGCGCCGCTTGCGCCCCCGCCCCAACATGCAGTCCTGTGCCGCAGCGTATATGGCTGTCCCATGACCATTAGTCTCCGCATCCGAGGCACGGATTTCTTGTCCAATCATTTCGAATCTCTCGAATTCATCTCCGTGAACATACGGGTATCAAGTATCAGACCCAGCCATCCCGTACTCGTGCCGACCCTTCGCGTACATGAAACGACCAAAACCCAGCAATACGAGTTGGCTATTGGATCCAATGGTCTTGCCACGGCGCATTCCGCACAAGAAATGGACTACATTTATTATTCTTTTAGGCTATGCGACGTATCCAGTTCAATGGTACCTTCCGACATGCCTTTGTGTTAGAAGTCATTTGCTTCTTTCTCACTTCTCTGGTTTCTAGCATCAGAAGGCTGGGCCGTCATATTGGACAGGGTTATAAACCAGGGTCTTTTTTTTTTGGGGGGGGGGGGGGGGGAAACGTCACTACCGGCCCCCAAAAGTCACAGCATGCGAGGCACTCGACTCAATCACCCAATCGGGGGAAGTTTGAGTGCTTCAATTCTGCCTTATTGCTATTCTTCGACACCGTGGGGGCTTAGTTCTCATAACGGTAACTTTATCACCATCCCAAAATACTTTGATGTTTTCTTGTCTACGAGCCATTCAGACCATGGAGTCCAACGTCTGTAGCCTTAAGTGAGTAGATGGGTTATTTGTCCCCGATATTCTAAGAGTAAGCCCGATTCTTCCCGCAAGATCTCGGTTCTTGAACTCTTAAAATGGTGCATACTTGGATTACAAACTCAAGCCGCCAGTGATCGGTTCGTTGTCCACGATAATGAGAAAGCTAGGGAGGCACATGCGAAAGTTTCTCGAACTGGTTAGCCAGGAGATACAAGGCCGTGCAATATTTCCGGTGTCACGGCCGACCTTGCTGGAGTCCTGCAAGAGTTTACCCGAGTGTTGGGACATATATGGTTATTCTCAATGGGTGTGAGTTCTCAAGATTCTCGATCTATTCTGATTGAGCGGCGATGCCATGGTCTAATAATATACAAACCAAGTTATCATACATGGGTGATGTTTCTTTTGTTAGGGGGAGAATCCGATATTTCGCTGGTCGTTGCCGTCATCCACAACCATATTCAAAATCATCTTGATATCCTCTGTCGTCAAACTTTTCTTTTCTTCTATGGCAATACTCACTGCGCACGAAACCACATTCTTTATTTGCCTTCCATTTAGTGTAAGGTTAGCTAAATCATCGATAGCGGCGTTTGAAATGCCCACAGTCGGCACTGTTGAAGGCATGCTATCAAAACAATTTCTCCATATCGCTGCGCGTGATGCAGTGGTGAGCTCGTTGTAATGAAGCTTAAAATGTATGCGACTCTTGAACGCTTCGTCAATAGTATCCTGACGGTTGGTTGTCATGATCAAAACTCCTTGGAAATATTCTAGTCGACGAAGAAAGACGCTAACGATTGCGTTGCGGCCCAGATCGGTATTCGTGCGCTGCTCCAGGAAGACATCGGCCTCATCGATCAACAAGACGCAAGACCACGTCTTCGCTATCTCGAGTACCATATCCAATTGATATTCCACGGAAGATGCCGATGTTCCAAGCTCTCCAGCCGACAACATGTAGAGCGGTCGCTTTGTGACTTCGGAGATGGCCTCAGCGGTCAAAGTCTTGCCTACGCCGGGCGTGCCGGATAACAGGCCGACCAAGCCCAAGCCCTTCCCTGCAATTATATCGTCAAATGTTCCTGCGGTATTTTTGTGGGACTTGACAAGCGAATGAATCAAATCTCGCTTTCGGGGATCGATAACAAGTTGCTCGAACGCGCGAGGGTCCCATTGGACTTCGTCGTGACGGCTGATGGCAAGGCAGACCCACTTTTTGTGTCGAAAACTGAAACCACCAACATAATGGTTGCAGAAAATGAGATCTTCATCTCTTAGTAATGTTGGCTCGATTTCCGCTTCCACGTCAGGCTTGAGGAGGTCTGTGCCAGAATTCTGTTGTACCAGAGTTATCGGGTCGAACATTACCCTTCCCGATATCTAAGCAATAGTGAATTAGTATAACCCTAAAGATGAGTTGGGACTCGAATGACCTACATATGTGAGAGCCTTTTTGTATTCGCCGCCAACGCATACCTCCCGGTTTTCCGCGATAGCTGCCCCTGAATATTGCATGTACGACCCTTTGACAAGATCGACAAATTTCGTCCCGCGGTCCCTGAGCTGCACTTGAAGTTTCTTGTGGTTCGGATGGAATTTCATAGGGAAGAGATCAAGGTGGGTGATCTTGATGGCACCGGCAAAGTGATTGATCACCTTGTTAGTGATTGCCCACCCGAGCTTCGTACCATCGTGCCAGATATAACGCAACTTCAACTCAAGAAATTGCGATCCATCCTCGTGGGTCTTGTAACTCGATGTTTCCAACTTCATGGCCTGGTCCTCTTGCAGCAAGTTCGATTTCGTGTAGACAACGGCATTTGGGGCGAAAAGTGTCCATAGAAGGTCGAATTTTATCTCGTTGTGCAGCAGTAGTGATGCTACATTCTTAATGGTCGGTCCGTGATCTTCCGTTATATACTGGAGGGCGGTTTTGATATCATCTATGCGGGCAATATTTGGGAAACTCATGCGTTCTTCTCTCGCAACTAGGTTCTCGAGCTCCGACCGGGCATGGAAAAGTAGTTCGGGCGTAGCAACGGGAGGCGATTCATTAAGACTTAGTCCTTCAACTCCCTTGAATATGTAGTCCAGGGCGCTTTTGACGTGTTTCGATTTGATGTCAATCTCCGTTGAGGTTGGAAAACCCTTGTCGCATATGATGCGCCGTACTTTCAGGACAACACTAGAAGCTGAGCCGATGTTCTCTTCCACATCTTTTGATCGAGGCGTGGGTTTGAAGTATTTCTCTCTGTTCTTTTTGCTGTACCTATGAAGACTTCAGGACTTTGGGTCTTTGCCAAAAGCAAGCAGAAGTACGACTCACAGCTGATCAACCCGCTGCACACGCTCCTTGCTCTTTGCTTTGCAATCGCCTTCTGGGTTTCCTTTATCCTTCAATACGGCTGAATCGCTGTTCAGTTTTTCGGAAGTTGCAATTTCAGCCTGGGAGGATAGTGTTGCCATCTTTGAGAGGCTTGTGATATGGTACTGAAATGTACGTCCCATGGGAATTCGTCCCATGGGTCCTGCACGTATGAGGACCTGCCCTACGTGGGCAGCCATCTTCTTGTTGCCTTGTTGGATTGTCCAGGCGTGGGCCAGGGTTGAATTTGAGACGAGCTGGGAGTAGAACAGATGGATGAAATTCGAATGGAGGACCGCTCCAATGAGAGGGTTGACATGAGCGTTTGCTTCACGTATCAGCGATAGCGACAGGGTGAATCTATCATTCGTGAAGCAATTCTAGGCACCAGCCACCAACATAGGGCGGCCACCCTACAGAACTTCACCACAGAAGAGGAATGGCTGAAGCAGGCTGATTCCTGCTCGAGCAACCAATGATGTACGATGAAAGCGGATGGATCTGGTCCGTGGTGCCTCGCGGATGCCCAGGTGTCCAGGTGCCCAGGTCCACGGGTGTACAACGAAGGGCGCGGGCGCTATAGTGTATTAGGCATAGCGCGACACCCGCGACGCCAAGCCCTGGAGCTCGGCATGTCATCATCTGCTCCCGACGGGCAGTCCAAGCAAACACCGAAGACGGTTGACGGCACATTCTGCATTCATTCTCAGTACAGATCTCCCAGTCTCCATGTCTTTCGTGCTTCCCAAGGCTGTCGAAAATGCTTCGACCGCCATTCGATGCATCGAAATGCATACGACTGGAGAGCCTACGCGCATCATCTACGCTGGGTACCCCGACCTCAAAGGTACTCTACTGGAACAACGTAGAATAGCTCAGGCCAAATACGACCATATCCGTCGACAGGTAATACTCGAGCCTCGTGGGCATCGCGACATGTACGGCGCCGTGCTGCGCTATTCTACGGAGCTTGTTGATGGCGGCAATGCGGACATTGGTATTTTGTTCATGACAAACGAGGGCTATTCAACAATGTGTGGTCATGCGACCATTGCTTTGGGCAGGTTCTTGGTGGATTGCCGGGACACCAAGATATTCCCGAGTAGGCCAAATTTGCCCTTTGACGCAATTTCGAAAACAACGGAGGTGAAATTGCATCTGCCATGCGGTCTGGTCGTGGTCACAGTTCCAACGTTGGAAAACGGCCTGGAAGCCGATTCGATGAGGCCTGTCAGCTTCATCTCTGTCCCTTCATTTGCTACCGGCATGAATGTTAGAATCACCGTGCCCGAAGAAAGAAAGTGGGCGGCCTTGCAAAGGAAAGATTCCAATGAAGTCACAGTGGACTTTGCTTTCGGTGGCACATTTTATTGCATGGTTGATGCGAAGGATTTGGGCGCTCCGGAACCTCTTCATGGCTCACACTTGACAGAGCTCAATGAAGCCACGCGAACGATCAAAGAACTTGTAAACGAAAATGCGGACTTGCGCGCCCATTGCACACATCCAGACTCTACCGACCTTGGATTTCTCTATTCCATCATGGTCGTATATCCCAATCAAGGAGACCCTAGCCCAGGTGCACAAGGCTCAGAGACTGGTGCGTGCTACTTTGCAAACCAACAGATCGATCGCTCCCCCACTGGAGGAGCAGTTGCAGCTAGAACGGCACTGGCTAGCGCCAAAGGAAAGCTCAAAGTTGGTGAATCGTGGACATACCATTCGCTAATATCGGCCTCACATCATGGGCATGGTTCATTTACTGGTCGGGTTGTTGAAGAATTGGCATCCATATCAGCCAACGCACCCAACACAAGAGGCATTAGAGTAGAGGTCCAGGGCTCTGCTTACTATACGGGCGAGCATAGATTTGTTATGGAAGAAGGTGATTTATTGGGTGGCAGCGGATTTCTCATCGACAACCTTGGCAGGTGAACGACGAAAAAGGCAGATGGCCATGCAACCGCAAGCTAGTTGATTTCAAATCATACGTGCTTAGTATATGTCTTCCATCAGAAAATCAAAGGTAGCTAACAATGATTTCTGGACCTTTTTCGGCTATAGCGTACATGCCAGCCTGGTAATGCGCACAGTATGGCGTGGGAAAGATGCTTGCATCGCAAACTCTCAAACCCGCCACACCCTCGACTTCTCATCGACCACTTTCCCTAGAATTGCTGATCCTCCAGCATGATCGAATGTATTCCTAGCTTTTGTAATCCTCTCGTCAATACTCTCATCAGAGCTAGTCAACTTCAACTCTTCGAATCCCCCAGTGCAGTCTCCGAGGCTATAATGGAGGTTGATTCAAGTGCCCTTATCGCGCTTCGCATACCCTCGCGCATCAACGTGTGATTTACCTCCGATGTGTAGTAGTTTTGTGGTAATCAGTGCACCTTTAGGATCTGTCGAAGCCAATTTGATACTGCCACGTGATGTTGGAGTCATTACCAAAAAAAGGTCCTACTAACAGACCACAAAGTAGGACACAAGTCGTGCGCAGCATGATTTTTGTGCAAATTACTCCATGAAGTAGTCGACTTAATCCTTCAAGAGAGTGAAAAAGCCTAGGATAATCGGAGCTCGAGGGAACAGGCTGATTTCCCAGCCTGACTTCCCTACTGATACCGTGTGAACTCCGTTCAACGAATTGCAGTTTAAAACTTTGCCTGACCCGTTCATTTGTGTGAAAAAAAACGCTTCATAGATTCATTTTCCTAATTTCCCGATTCCACTGCCTAATGCTGATAAAAACCCACCTCCTGCTGCTGGCTATGGTCTGACCAAATTCCATCAACCCACTCGAACTCCCACTCCAGCAACACCAACTTTGAATCAAGGGACCTCTCTCCAGAATAGTCAATACATCAAATGAAGCTCAACCTTATTCTGGCCTTCTTTGGCCTCTTTGTCCTGACGTGGTGCGCCCCTTCCGAGGATCCCTCTGCAATTTCAGTCCCCGAGCAGGGCACCACTCAAGATGATTGCAAAGACTGCGATAACCATTACAAGAAGTGCCGGAACGTAAGTGTTTAATTCTTTCTGTCACTTGAGCGCTCCTTATTTTTGACTGGATAGAGGCTGACGGGGATATTTCAGGACTGCCCCTGGTACTTTGCCCCCTGGTGTGATACCATCTGCCGTGGCGACACTTGCAAGTCCAACCCTCCGCTTTGCAAGGACAAGTGCGGATGGCATGACTGCTAGATTTCTTGGACTTTGATTGGACTTGCTCGTTTCCCAAAGGAGATTTTTGGATGGAAATTCACCGCGGGGGCAGAAGGGTTGCAGCAAGAAAGGATCCAATACATGAGCAGTATGTGCATTTTGCGGATTTGATTACTCAATTCGGTGGAATAAAAGTCTATAACCGAATTTAATGAATTAATTGGTTTTTAACGGCTTGTCTGGCTAAGATGTGTATTATCTGATTGTGCAAATTCGGCAGGTATGCGCGTACTGGATTTGCTCTTAATGTTCTATTCTATTATTTACTGGCAGGAAGTTCAGCTATAGTAACTGTGATACAGGTAAAGAAAGATTATTACCCAATAAGAGGCCCACTCGTGAACAAGAATGTGTCCTCTCCACATTACTCTTTCCAAATCTCATAGTCTGGAAACCAAGTATCATGGACTCTCCGTGCATACTCCACCACAACTGGAAAGCTTTCCCTCAGCAACTTGCCACTCTCAGGCCCCGCATCGCAGACCAATACGCTCACGACAAATCCAAACACAGTTGCATCTGCTTCCGTCGCTTGCTGCCCTCCCAAAAGCCAAAAGCATTCAGGATCTTTGACGTCCTTCTTGCTTTCCTCGAGCATGCCATTGATGCTTTGCCAGATCTCGTGGATAAATCGGCCAAGTTCGGCTTCGGAGAAGCGGCCGGCACCCTGGTCGTGGAGTTTTCGCACATTACCACGGTAGGCGAGAAGACCGATGATGATGCGAAGAGGATATGGAATTGCCCAGAGTGTATGATCGCGCATGGTGTAGTAGTTCTTGACCCAGCGCTCGTGCCCGGTGTAGAAGTATAGCTTGTCTTCCAGCACGGCACGGAAGGCAAGATCTTGAGCTTGCTCCTTCTTTGTCAATGTCGAGTTGATGTCTTCCATTAAGCCGGCGGCTATGAGTTCTTTTATGATTAGACCGGAGTCTGCCAATGTTCGAACATCATGTCCCTGTGACGAGAGCTCCAGATAGGGAATCTTGCCCTTGGGAGCTGCGTGTATAGAGCCAGAAGCACACGCATATTTGATGCCAGAGGTCCGAAGGCGGAACTCGACCTTGTTGACAAATGGCGACCATACGTATTTCCCTGGAGTATCCCAGCCACGATATATGGTGATGTCTGTTTTGGGAAGCCGAGACATGATGTAAATTGGAAAATCGTAGGATTGGTCGATTGGAAACGAAAAAAATCATGATATCTTGAAGCATGGTCATGTTGGAATATATGTAGTCTGATTGTGCGAGGCGGGTGCGAGGTGATGTGCGAAGTCGTACATTGAAGGATGCAGCGGAGATGGAAGCGGAGATCCTTCAGCCGCATCGGACACGACTGGCAGTCCGAATATCAGATACTTGAAAAAACCAAAGCGAACGCCACGACTCGATGCGAAAAGTGCCGTGCCCGAGGACCCTGTTGTGCATTGCCTGGGCTTGTGGTCGTAAGGGTGTTGAGCTTGCGCTTGGACCAGCCAGATTGATCGCTACCGGGCCAGTCGACGACCATTGCGGCTGGACCCAATCGGATGAGCTAGTCCGAGAGCCGAGAGAGCATCGATTGGCTATTACCAGAACGCTAGACATAGCAGTCCGGGGGAGCAGGACAAGGCGTCAAGGTAGCTCCACCAAAAAGCGACCTGATCCGTAGAGGATGCAGATGCGATGCAATGTTTCTGGGAGAGTCAGGAGCGCATCCAAGGTCAATACGGGTACCTTGGAAAACAAAACAGGGCTCAAAGCGGGCCCCTTCAACCCACCAACGAAGAGTGCCGTCGAGACGTCCATGGAAGATGCAGTATGCGCATGGGTGAAAGAAGCCAACAATGTGAAGTTTTGACGAGAGGCGGATTCTCAACAGCAGAGTCTCCCAAGGTTCACTTCTCATCGGGTTGTATCGCTGAGTCAGCAGGAGGCCGCTCGTCTGGCGCAGGCAGGCGCAACCCGCGAGGCCAGAGTAAAGGCACCCCAAGGACGGCATCGCGTTTCCATCGTGATAAGGCCAGCCTGGTCCTCCTCTCTTCCGCCCTCGCCCCCTTTCTGCTGCCACCGCCGCTGTCCCTGCGGCCCACGCGCAGTGACGAGACCTCGACCAAGGCCCTTGCCGCTCTTTCAGGCAGCAAGACAGCCTTGAATCCCAAAGCTTCCACCTCACCGCGCAACCCCTCACACGGAGGTTTTTATGTGCAGGCCTCCTCCTCACCAGCCTCCCCCTACAACCACCCCGTCGACGACTCCTCGCCGCCCGCTGCCCGCCATGACCCCCAACGACCTCACCTTCTTGGGCATCCCCATTGAGCTGCGGCATGTTATCTTCGAGTACCTTGCAGGCCGTGATTACCCAGCCAAGAACGTCTTGCGCTACTGGTTTGAAAAGGAGGAGATCAAGCAGACCATAGCAGGCCATCAGGCCAACAACCCCGATGGCACTCAGTTTCAGGCTGGATACAACGCCGACTCAGACCTTGACAGTGACGATCTCGACCAATACGAACAAGAAGATGACGACGAGGATGACGAGGACGATATCGATGACGGTGATGAGGACGATGATGCTGACGATCAGGATGAGGATGACGACGAGGACAACCAAGTCATCTATAGTGATGACGATAACGAAGTGGACGATGTCGACGATGAGGAAGATGAGGAAATGGAAGACGTTGATGAGGTTCCTGGAGAGGACGAGAATATTTCGTCAGCCGTGATTATCAGGCCAGCCTCCAAATGGCGTCATGTCACCAAGTTCATGCGTCTTACTCACTGCCCAGTGCCTCGCGAGCTCCTGATTACCTGCAAGCAGCTTCGCGATGAGGCCAACGACTGGTTCTACGACGTCGCTGTCCTGCACATCAATGCCACTGAAAGCTTCGCCCACACATCTTTTATCGAGGAGACCTTCCAACAGCTGACCGAAGCTGCCTTCTCTCCCATGGAAGGCATCAGAAAGATTCAACTTACCTTGGTCTGGGATACAACCTGGATCCGTGCCCAAGAGGATGCTGTGCAGGTCGTTTTCCCAGCACTGTTGAGACAACGGGTGCTCTTCGTCAAGGATAGCATCCTGAACAAAGCACCCGATCTCAAACAGCTCACCATCTATTGGCACGATACGGCCGAGGACCCAGAGGCTTTTTCGCTCCGGAATGAGCTCGTCTCCAGCTTCTACATCCCCGGGGTGAAGATTATCGAAGTCAACCACTGTATCTCGCCGAATAAGCAGCCTCACGCCAAGAGCATTGCTGGAAAACAACGCCTCGATTTTCAGGACATCGTCGATGGTGGGTTCGATCAACTCTTCTGACTAGGTAGGAAGCCGCATCACAGGCTATCGTAACTTGCTGATAGCTGACTGAAGTCTCCAGAACTCCGTTTCCGTTCACGATATCGATCTGCCTTGATTCAGCGCACAGGAATAAATGCACAATGAAGAACGGCGAAATCACTACAGGGCACCGGGCGGCTGGATTTCATGCTTATGGGTGCTGGTTTGGTTTAGGGCCGCTTAAAGTGTCCCCCCCCCCCCCCCCTCCCCCCGACTCAAGCCAATCAAGGCTCTGTCAGCTCCATAATCAACCCATACGAGTTAATGAGGCTGCCTTGTGCCGAATACTTCAGCCAGAGGGGAGGATTGTACCCGTGGGTGCGCTGCTCCACATCACGGGTTGAATAATTTGAACATCTACCCTTTTCTTCAAGACTTTGCCCATCGCATGTTACCCCATGTCATGCATGTATCGTTCCTACGTTGTGTACGGTGAAATTCCATATGCCCCAGCCGCCAAAGCCAAGTCTGCCTGGCACTTGGCCTATCGCAGTAAATGCAGATGCAATTCAACGAGAGAGACGCCCTTTGCCAGATGGAATTAATTCGTGGCAGGCATTCGGCTTCAGAGCTCATTACGAAGAGGTTGAGTGGTGGGAAATAAAGTCCCATGGTAATGACATGCACCGGGGTTCCGCCGGAGAGTGTAAGCGATGGATGGTAATGGGACGGATGGCGACAGGAGCAAAGTGTTGAGATGCCGAGGGTGCGCGATCTCGTCAACTTTCCCCATCAATACCATCAACACTTCCCGTGACCTTCCCAGATAGGAAGGCATCAGATACTTACTGGCCAAAGATACGTGAGCGATGAATAACAGCCTCCCACAGTTTTATGGACCTTCCTGATTAGGAAGGTGGAATCGTCCAGTCTAATTTCGACAGAGGTGCGAAGCCTAATGTCCTCACATCTTCTCGACTCCTATGGTTACAGTGAACACACACCCTTCTTGGATATCTAGTCCATCTCATCTGGGACCTCAGCAAACAATCGCGTGATGATGGTGCACATGGAGAGGTGATGCAACGCGATGTGGAAATTTGCTGCCGAATTTGGATACGCTGGGTAACAAGAGCTCATGGGAGCAATATGGAGTCATGCGATTCAGTGCACAAACATCCAAATACATCGCCTCCGGAATAGAACATTATGCCACATGTCAACATCCTCCAGCGCGCCCGCACTGCGTTTGCTGTGCAACAGCCTAAGTCACATGTGCTGGACGTCCACCTCCACGATTGGGCCATTATATCCCCGCCGAGCGTACACGGTGTAATACGCAACACTGAACAGGACCACAGCCCCCGTGACTAGCACTGCCCAGTTCATGGCGACTGGATCACTCACGTCGGCGGCTGTCGGCCAGAAGCTGAAGAAGATGAGGAGCACAAGATAGCAACAGGCAAAGGCATTGTTTGCGACGCCGAGGACGCCTCGTAGTCGCCACGGGCCCCATCTCAAGCTCCGGTCTAGTGCTTCATCGGCGAGCGATGATGAGGCAAAAGTGGTGAGCGCTGGATTGCAATCGTCCATTTCGCCGCGCAGCCGTCGCCAGAGCAGCAGACCAAGCGCCAAAAGATACGATATGTAGAAGCCCTCGAGGACTATGCTTATCGTTCCATTGAAGGCGGCATTGTTTCCAATGTTGATTAGAGCGAGCAGACTTGAGCAGAGCGTCACGACGAGGATCGCGATGACCGGGATCGTGGTACGCTTGTCAATCTGTTTGATCTTTTAGCACCGCTGACATGTTCTTCCAAGTGTACACGTACCATGCTAATGTACCGCGCAAACGGCAGACCACGGTCTCGCGCAAACGACCATGTCATGCGAGAAGCGGCAGCAAGGCAGCCCATCGCACTGCAAAACTCCAGCACGATGACGATGCTGGTCATGATGGTGGCCCCAGCTTTCGAGCCTACGGCGTACTCAAAGATACGAATGAATGGCGAGAGAGAAGACGGATCTACCAACAGGTCGACTATGTTTGGCGCGCTGAATAGAACAGCGAACAGCATGCCCAAGGCCAGACAACCATTGATAACCAGACTGAGCATCATTGATCTAGCCACGTCTCTACTAGCATTCTTGACTTCTTCCGACATCTGTTCTGATTAGAAAGGTCCCGAGAAGGGAGAGCAGCCGCTTACATGGACGGGAGAGTCTGTACCGACAAATGCCAGAGCATTTCCCTGCAGGCCGATAAAGAAGGCCAGGGTCCTACTGTCCCAGCTTCCCCCATTATAAAAATTGGTGAAGACCTCCTTTGCGGAATTATGTGCTGGCGATAGATAGACCAGGGGAATGAGGATGCCGAAGAAGCCCAGGATATGGAGAATTAGTACTACTACTTCGATTGATGGCAATGCGCCGCTGACGAAGATGTTCACAAAAACACATAGCAAAAGCGAAGCCCAAAGAAGCAGTGTTCCATGCCACCCTTCTCGTATGAACTCGGCACCATTCAAATTGGCCAGTTGCAGCGTGAGGTCGGCGACGAAAAAGGATACGGAAGTCAATGCTGCTATCCAGCCAATGACAGTAAGCCACCCTGAGCTGTCAGCGTACAGACCAGTGAGTCTCGATGGCTTGTCCTACCCGTCATATAACTAAAAAACCTTCTGCTTGATCTAGGGGCCAGAATAGATACCCAATGATACTGCCCGCCAGCCGTTGGAATCGCGCTTGAAAGCTCTCCAATGGCAGTGAAGACCGATAGATTGCCGATCCAAACAAGTAGGAACCCATATATGAGCCCTGCCGGTCCGCCACTAATAGTTCAGAAAATATTTGCGGTGGTTTTGGTGAGCGCTTACTTTTGGAAGCCTATCAAGAAGACCCTGCGGTAATTTCAGAACAAGCCATGAGTGCATCTTCGGCTTACGTACACTAAAAGGCTTTCCCATGTGCACATCAATCCGCATGATAACCCCGTCATGCTTACCAAGCCGAATCGTCGCTGTAAGCATTAGCTCATGGCTTTATTCCATCTGTGGGCCTTGTTCTTACTTTGAGGACTTGCTTTTTGCCAATCCTGGCGAGTTCATACTGATCTCGATCGAAGCCATGAGGCTTGGAATCAGTTATGGATCCTTTGCCCCTGGAGCGCAAAACCGCATCGTCAAGTGTCTGCAACTCGATGTGCTTTTCCATGGGAAATGGTCAATCCGGGCGCTTGGTAACAAAGATAGGGATCGGAAGTTGATGGCAACGATAATGGAGAATATGAATTGTTGTTGGGATTCGTGTTCAGGGGCCGCAGATTGGAGGGGAGAATATGATGGGATGAAGTCGTGATACCATACACGCACGATGCAAGCCCCGATCTTTATTCTCTTTCGAGGTAACGTGAACCATGTGCACCGTCAGGGTTCTACTCAAACTAATATAATGTAGGGCGTCAGCAGCCGGCAATCCTAAAGTCTCTAGACGGAAAACACGAAGTCTGATTTCTGCAGAAAGAGCGCCTTGGAGTAATGGCACTGCATCCTAAGTCTCAGGCAGTCGTGCTTGGGCATTTTGTGGTTCGTCTATTGCGTCGCACAGCAAGACTAGTGCGGATCTGCAAGCTTTAGTGGCATGCATTTAGGTCCCTTGCTCGCATGGATAACAAGGCTGCATATGACAGTATCTTCCGATGGTGTAGACATCTAATGCAGTCAGGTGCAGACTAACGCTGTGATCCACATTAATGTATGGTTTAACGCGCGGCGATAAAGGCTGAAGCACTGGACTTGGGACAACTTAGAGACTGAACCGATTTCACTGGAGGAATAATAATGAGAACCAGTCCATTCGTTGTACGAGAGCAGGCTTGTAGCATGGAAAGAGTCGTGACAAGATATGTTGTGGCACCATGTTGCAATCGAAGGAGCTTCCCTGCAGGTTCAGGTGACACTCGTGTAGAAAACAAAGATGGTTTGTGAGAAGAATGGCGAGCGGTGGAGGACTGATCGGCAAGATAGCGCGGTGCTACTGACTAATCACACATGGCACATCTCACGTGAGAGTGCACCAGTTCGCAGTGCCCTTGCAACGCTCCAACTTGCACTTTAATGGGAGTTTGTTGCATGGGTATAGTTTTATGGTCTCTGTTTTGAAGAAGAGTTGCTAATATGTACCAAGAAGTGTAAAGGAGCAGTCATCAGAGCTAGCCTCCACTTGTGCGCTCGTCAAAATGGTGAAGTCAAACCTTTGTCTCGCGCATGTGATGCCATTTAAGCTATGTGATCTTGAAATATACAACGTATGAAACTAAGTTCTCTCGGTTTTTGGACCAGAGTGCATCAAGTAGAGGACTGTTATTGTGATCTCTTCGCTGTCTTAACAAAAACGGATTCAATTGCGTAAGGAAGCATTAAAATATCCAAAGCGAAGTTCTCGCGAGTTTGAAAAGATTATGCTTGCTATGAAAGATATATTCCATTTGATGGAACTATTCTCAGTCTCTCAAAACCTCAATCTCATTACCAGTCTCCCTGCTTTCTCTTCGGTCTCTTACATCCAGCTCCTCCCACTCCGCACTGACGACCGTAGTTTTCACTATTTTCGCAAGACTTCCTGTACTTTCACTTTCCAATTTTCCGTCAGAGCTTTTAAAGCCTGTTTCAGCAGTGATTTCGACTCCAATTACCCCGTCTGTTCGTCTTGGGCCTCCCGGCAGACCCGAAGCAGAATTCGCATGTGTGGTCGGACCCACATCTTCAGACAACATCGGCAAGAGATATCTCTTTAGGCATCTCTCATTTTGTAATTTTCGACTGGATTTAGATTTTGAGTGATTCGTTGTACTGGTGCCATTCGTGGAAGTGAGCTTGTATGAGGCACCAGATCTGGATCGCCCGTAACTGTCCGAGGAAGTACCGCGACGACGCAGCTCATCGGCACCATACATGCCTGATGGTATGGAATCCAATAGAGGACGAAGATACGGGATACAAGACGTCAGAATGGTGATGCATTGGATAACTTGGGTCATTAGAGACCACTTCCAGAGATCTCGGGTGGGGTTCGGCGATGCAAATCCACGAGTGTAAGCCAACTGGATAGCTGTAGCAACAATATCCCTTAGAAAGGTGTCAATAAACAACGGAAGGAAACGAGGAAAGTATGCATACAAAGATCTTGCTCCAAAGAATGTGATTATGGTAACCTTCTTCCGGTTTTTCATCTGAAGAGTGAGCATAATATGGACAGGAAACATTATAAGAGCCAGATCAGTAAGCATGTTAACAACACACATAGTCTTCCAAAAATCTACCTGCAGCAATATCAAAATATTGTTTCTCACAATTTTGAGGCGTTCTGGGTAATCTTAGCCTACCAAGTCATAACATCTCCTATCGGGTCCTATGATCTCCCACGGGGTATGGCGCTCGCATTGAAAAGCGGCTACGAACTCACTAACGAACCCCCACAATGCGATGAATACTGCTATGGCAATACCAAGTTTACGATGCAGATTTGAAGCCGTCAATATCATAAGAAGCGAAATAATTGAGAGCTTCGCTAGGGTGAGGGTCGCAAGATAGAGTAGCTTGCTTGCATATTCGCTCTGTAGCCACTCAAGTCAGCGGTTTTATCGTAATATACATACTGTCATTAAAACATGAATTGAGACTCTCCAACATACTTTCTGAAAAGCTATAATTTGAGATTCATTCAAGTAACGTATATCTTTTCCAAGCCCATTCGATGATTGGATGCTACACGCTATTCCCGAACCAATGCTTGTGGCCTGAGACCTCTGTAAGTTACTGAGCAGCCAAAAAGCTCAAGATGATTTATTGCAAGTTACTCACCAGAGCACCGATAATAAATGCGTCATCGATATCGATCTTTCTCCCCATCGCCTTCTTCGTCACGATGCGGGTCATTACCGCCAATGCGCTCGTGGTCAATAAAGTCCAGGTGACGACATTGATATACGGCCCGAGATTCGCCTCTGAGCCCGGCTGTCGTGCGACGACCTTCAACGGCAACACATTCAGAGTCATGGCGTCGCATGCCTGACAGTTTCCAAAGAATAGACTGAAACCTGCAAATCACAATCCGAGAGGCTTCACGATCCGATGAGCTCGGGACTCAAAGACGAAAAAAGCAGCAGCAAACCGTCCGACAAAGCAGGGGCGCGCAATTCGATGTTGGAGCTGTCGCAGGAGGCAGGGCGAGATTGAAAGGGGCGTCCTGCTCAGCATCGACATGGCGCATGGCGTCGGGAGCATGTAATAGAGGAACGCGTCGCGGATGCATATGCACATGAATCCAATGACGATGACAGAGCGATAATCCCACATCTATCATACCGATTGATTGTATCACGCGCTCCCCGTCTTGTAGGATCTGCCGCTATTATTATAAGAACACGTTTCTCTCTGGCGATCGAGTCAAACCAATTTGCTGAAATGGATGGTACAAGCGAATTGCTTACGTAGCAAATACACCTGCAAGGGTAGGAGGTATCATGAGGGCTATAATGAGAGTGGCTGGCCTTTGCATCACAACAACCGCCACGTCGGCCCTTCAAGTCAACGTAAGAAATGCCAATGCACAGGCAGGAGATTTGCATGGACGACTGGCATCATGTATCTAAGACATATATCCCTAGCTCGGATCTTCGCAGCGAGCATTGGACAGAAAAATCGTTGAGGCAGCATTCAAGTTCGTCGCTTGCGCAGTGCAACGCTGGCATCAGCGTTGCACAGCTAGGGATGCAAGTAAGATTGGAGGAGCTTCGAAACTGGATGGTTTAGTCTTGTGAGACTATCAAAGGTAGTGAAACATTGCCCAATGTCGTGTGCATTGTATGAATTTCATGATCTAGGAGCAATGGACGATAACACACGGTCAGATGATAATTACGCGCGTCCCATAGTCAAGGGCTTATCGGCAACATTCGATGTCATTGTCAATTCAAAAACTTGCTGAACTATTTTGCCGATGAACTATCTCTATGACGTTCACTCTCCCTTCCTTATTCGGTAAAGACAGACAGTCTTACTACGCATCATCGTCTGACCTCAGTGGTGATGCTGGTACCACAGCTTCATAGATATTCTGTTGGGAGCGTTCAGACCATTGATAATTTTGAAGGCGAAATTGACGGACCTGCAATTCATTGGTTGACGTGCGTCGGATTCTGCTGTTCGATCTCGACTACAGGCGCCGCGCGCGCTGCGTACCCCATAATGCCTCCAAAGCCAGTTGTCCGCTTATCCAAATCTTCTAAAATTTTAATCTCGTACGGAAAGATAGAATAATGTCTAGAATTTAAATCGATTGGTGCAGACTTGACGCTCACGGCTAGGGCTACCAGCGTGAGGAGGGTACTGCTTCGCATGTTGACTTCTGCTCTGGATCCAAACGTTAGCGTATGCTTACAATTCACTTTTGGTATGACCCACTGCGAGATATCTGTGAGTTTGATGAGGAGAAGAATTAGAGACTGGGGTCAAAGACTGGAAAGTTTGAGGTTTGGCGGCCTTTGACGGAGTTCCTAACATTTCAATTGAAGTGGTAACTGGCTACACACCATGATGTACGGATGTAACCTCATGAACCTTTAGAGATATTGCTTCGGGTGTAAACCACGACACCTGGTCGTACCAACATCGAATCAATAGATTATAAGCAAGGGAAAGTTCGAAGTACACGGCCCTTTTATAGGTGAAGGTGACACATTTACCAGAAAACGACATCACCAGCCCTCGATTATGTATCGACTAGTGATGAATTCGAAAGGTTTTAAAAAGCGAATATATGTATACATGTTCTTTTCTGGGTCTCCCATAGAAGAAAAACCCTTCTAAGTGACAGGGGAAAAAATATGGGCTGACCTTAGAAACTATTTTCCGGGCCCAATAGATGAAAATTAAACTATTCATTTCAAAATAATAGCCTAACAAAATGCATCACAACTTATCCCTAACAAATTTCAGATGTAAATAAGGTATTAGCTTTGCAAAAAACCTGATTATCTAATCTTGCGTTTAGCACCGTGGCAACTAATTCGCTTTTGTTCAGTCACCAACAGGAAAGCTGTCGAAATTAGTCACAAAGATATATGTGTCATGTGTTTTCTTTAATATACTATGTCTGAACATGTCAAGGGCTCGTGAAAAGAATTATGCACTATCTGAATTTTCCATCCTCTCGGGAGAAGAAGCACACCACAGCCATCGTCCATAAAATCAGTCTACAAAAGGGCATCCCAAGTAAAATTATGCACACTCATTTGGTTGATCCACAAGATTTCAACTTCCAGTTATCTAGGACCTAGAAGCTGAAACCTCCTTCAGAAACCATGATACAACACTGCTTGAAAAAATTTGGGCGTTACATTTACCAAGGACAAAGCAATACCTAACATGGGGTTGCGCGATTTGTCGGTGGCGAGATCTACAAGTGGCTCTTGATGCCGAAGATCGGAGATGCAAGTGGAGATATAAGATTGGAAAAATTATAAAAATTTATTATAGCGGGGATAATAGCAAAACTTGCGCTGACTACCCCAGCCGGGGAAAGAATGTATGCGTTAATTATTTTTTTCGCGGCTTTTGTGTCTTCTTCGTCATGTTGAGTGGTTGCCCAAGTCACCATTTGGATATGCAGCTAGGACTGCAGCTTTATTGTATCCTCCCCATGATTCTTTGGTTCATAAGCATTCTTGTGTCCATGATAATCAAAGTATTTTTGCATTACATCCCGATATGGAGAATTGTCCGGACAGAAAGCGAAAAGCTCTAACGTGTTGGCCGCCTCCCGATAGTCATCGAAGCGATGACAGGCGTTCCGATCAGGATGAGTGGCCCAAGCGACCAACTTGTTCCAGTCTCTGCACTTGCGGACTTGCCCATCTCCTACATGATGTGCAACTGGGGCCGGCATGGGTGTGTCATCCGCGATGCACATGATGTCTTGTCGCAGGGCATCAAGACAGTGGTAAATGTGCTCCAAGTTGACAGTTTGGGAATCGTTATGGTGTTGGGAAGTAATCGCTTTGCGGACCAGTTTCTTCAACTATGTCAGCAACTGTCGGATGTGAGATCTAAAAGGCTAGCAGACCAGACAATGCAGGTCATGAAAGGCTCGAATGTAATAGACGCTGCGCTCCGTATCCCACGGGAATTTCGTGGATGGGCCTAGGCCAACATGGTTTACAAAGTCATTGTGGAGGGCCACGGCAATCGGATTCGTGTCAATCGCACTCCATGCCGCATCGGTAGTCTCTTGGGCGAGGTTCGGGTTCCAGTATTGGGTAAACGAGTGAAAAGTGGAGAGAGTGGTGAACGAGTTTCCGCCTAGGCAATGAGCACATGCTGGGCCAGGCCCACATGGAGAACTCACTGTATACTGTCCTCCCGCTGTCTCCGGAGGTCTTCAGACGAGCATTGTCCAGGACTAGCAGGACATTGGCAGTGAATGAGATCAATAACAGAGACAGGTAGACTACGAAGCTCCGTGTCGTCGTGGGAATGATCTCCGCATCACTCCAGCTCATACCTTCCCCTCTGAGCTTGACCTCCTCGCCCACCAACTCTTCCGTCCGCACAGTCTGATAGTCTCGATGAGTCGGCATGGCAGTGGAGGTCTCGAACCGAGGCGTGCCGTGATGCGATGGAGCAGATGCAGTGCAGCGGCCGAATAAACGATAAAGCTTGTACAACCTAGTCTATTGCCAACGGACGCCTGCGATGGGCCTGCCAGCGCAATCCACCAACAAACGGGCCCCCAAGCTCGGACCCCCGATGAATTGGGCGCGGCGGGCGGGAAAGCGCCGAAGCGTCGGTGGGTGCTAGCGCCGGGGGTTTGCTCCCGCAGCCACCCAGCCAGGGCGTCGCACGCGTGCAACGCAGCGCAAGAGAGTCAAGTGAGGGGCCGGAGAGGCACAGCCGCGGATGGTCGTAGTGTAGTAGCATCGCAAGGTGTGACGCCGTGACTTGTGCCAAGGCCCTAGCCCCCGGCATGATTGTTGCCTTCCTGTTCCGGAATCGTTCCGCGCCGTGATACAGGCAGCGCTTCACGTGCGGTCGCGGCTGGCCAGCTTCCAAAACTGCCTTATCAATACTGATCAAGCTTTGGCTCCCAAGAGATTGGGCAATCTATCCGGGGCGGAGGAGGGCTGCGGTGTCGGAGGTGCTTTCTGGCGAACCACGTTGTGCTTATTTGGAACCCTCCCGACTGCCTGTCTACTCTCCTCTGGGTACGTACCTTGAGTGGCGGTGATCTTTGCCTGGAAACGGGAGCTCTGAACGACCGGGAACATACCGACTCGAGTTCAAGATGCAACAGAACGGGAACAGCAGGTTTGTACTCAAACAGGTGGAGACGAGGCAAGAGATGGATGCTGTCATGGACGTGATATGGGTGGCCAACTACGACCCATATGAGCCATTCGCCCAGTTAGTCTTCCCTGTCCTGGGATACACCGAGAGAGATCGAGAGCTGGCCGTGCAAGAATCCAAGACCCGGTTCTGGAATGTCCACCAAAAGGATCCGTCAAGTCACTGGTATTACATTGCTGACTCAAAGACCGGCCAAGCTGTGGGATGCGGTCAGTGGCAGATGTTCGAGGAGAGCCCCTTCAAGGGGGATGGCCCAAAGATGCAGGCACCGTGGTGGCCCGAAGGCGAGTGCAGGGAGTTTTGCGAGAGCATACTGAACCAAGTCTACAAACCCCGAGCGACTTGGATGCGGAAACCACACTTTGGTGAGTTACTTTCTCTAGGTTGTTTGGCCCCAAAGAATCTTCGTCTTCTCTGCTAGTGCTACACTTCTGGAAGAGTTTCTGGCCTTCTTGTGTGGCGAAACAGACAAGTGTGATAGGCAACGATCCTGTTTCCCCCCGTTGTTGCACAAGAGATGACTTGGGCCATGCGCTCTCTTCTTGCCAACATCATCCATTTTAGCTCAAGCTAACTCCGTAACAGCACTTAACTGGCTTGCAGTCCTGCCTGCCTATCGCCGTGCTGGCGTCGCGTCTCTTATCCTATCCCACGGCATATCCCTGGCAGATTCCAAGGAATTTGAATGTTTCTTGGAGTCTTCAGCTATGGGCAAACAGCTTTATGGAAAATTCGGCTTCCGGTCGCTTTCACAGGTTAATTTTGACACGCGCCGCACTGCCAGCAGTGGAGCCTCAAACGAAGATACCGATGCGTGGCGAAAATGCGTGCATGAGTTGACTCCTGAACCCGTAACTGCCATGTGGAGGCCCAAACAAGGTGTTTGGGTGGTCGATGGCAAAGAAATTGCGAAACCTTGCCATGTCGCATAATGGAATTGGTTCGTGCATGCATATCAATGAATCTCCACGGACAAGACATATCATCTCTCTTTTGTCGTGGTAACTTCATTTCTTGCATCAACATAAAGGCCAATAAGCATTGGCCAGGAACCCTCTGTTCTGATTTGTCTACATTGACTCTCCAGTTTTCTTGTTTCTCGACTTTTACTGTCCCTAAAGGAACTATGTATATACCCGATGACTTGTAACTCTACGATCGAGGATTTTCAATTTAGCAATCAGGACTGTTCATTGTGGAGCTGACAGAGCATTGAGTGACTGCTATGAAAAAAAAGCTTGACGTCTGAGCTAGGGGGGACTGTATTTTCTCCGTCCACTCCACTGATGCACATTAGACGCAAATAGGCTGCATCGAAAAGGCTTTGAGTTTTTCCACACAATAAACCCCTACTTCACACACCTTCAATGAACAACGAAGAGAATCTGAGAACAAAAGGGTATCATACGCCCAACACTCCCTACAAAAGCTACGAAACGCCATTTTTTCTCTCGCCCAATCAGGCAAGAATGCAGCTTTATCTACTCCCCCGGGGAGCTCTAGTCCAGAGAGCCTACTGATATACACATGACCCCTCTGATCCTTCTCCTCTCACCGAATCATCCTAAACACATGCCCCTCTGTGCTAAACACCCACTGATCCAAGCTCGCAACCTTCCGATCCTCGAACGTGAGATAGAGATACTTGAGCGTCTCGGCTGCCCAAAAGCTCTCCTGCTCATCAATCCACCTCTCCTCCGTCTTCTTCTCGGTCCCGCCTTCGCCACCATCAAACACGTCGAGCAGCCCTGCATATCCATACGGCGCCTTGCAATGCTTCTCCATGGCCTGGAACGCCTCCCAGGCCCACTCTCGAAAGCGCTCCTCGCCTGTGATGCGGTAGGCGTAGAAGAGGGACTCGACGTACTCGGGCCTGCCCTTGTATCTCGCGTCCGTGGCCCAGAAGCCCAGGTCTTTCCACTCTGCCTTCCTGCGCTCTGAATCCGGTGCATATAGCGGCCCATCCTCGTCGTTGAACTTGGGAATCCAGGACCAGACCTCGGGGCCGATCTTGGTTGGAGTGGACGTATACGTGTGGTGGCATCCCTCGAGCAGGGCAAGGGCAAAAGTGCGCAGGTAAGGCTCGTTGTGGAACTGGGCGGCGAGAAGGATGGTCCCCGGTGCGAAGCAGGCGAGGTGAGACTGCTTGTTCTGGTACTGCGTGTCGTCTTGGCGGCCGATGAAGAGGTGCTGAGTGTAATGATCGGGGGCCGGGGCGGAGCGCGAGGCGAGATAGTCACGGAGCGAGTGTGCGGCCTCGAGGCCCTTGGTCTTGTACATATCCATATAGGGATCGGTGGAGGGCGCTAGCATGGTCAACTTGATGAGATATTCATAGTATGAGTCGTGCCCGGCGTCCCAGTGGCGCTGGCGGGCGATTGGAGCTCCCGTAACAATGTCGATGGGCGCATCAACCATACCGGGCCAGGGAGACACCCACTTCGACCACACGAGGGGAGCCCACGCAAGAGTGGAATTCTTTACGTAGACGTGATTTCCCGTGAGTCGCGTCAAGACGCGATTTTCGAGAATGGACGATCCGGTGCGGGCCGGGCCGATGGCGGGATTCTGGTACTTGGGCTTGGTTGGATCTTTCTTGTAGACGGACGGGGGATCAGGAACCCCCTTGGAAAGACTGAAATCGACTCGAGGCCACGGCATGCCCGTAGGCGAATCGTATGCTGGGCCAAGAGCGCCAGCCAGCGTAACGGCCTGTTCAAGCAACAGGTCGCGTGCATCCTTGGTAATGATATCCTCCGGTACGAGGCCAGCGTCATAAATGTCTACCAGCGACACCAGGCCGCCCAGATACCGGATGGTGGTCTCGAACGGATCCACGAGATCATGGGCCTTGGTGAAATCAATATGAATGATGTGTTCAACGGAGAGAGCGAGCTCGTCCCACAGGCCCATCAGCGCCAGCGTTGTCGCCGAGTCGACAATGAATGCGCCCCACCCGTTCCGTGAAGAATAGTTCCCTCCCGTCACGGGTTTGATGTCGTCGTATCCCCACGCGTTCTCACGATATTTCCAAAAGGTGTAGCGCATGGCGCCACGCACCTTGTCTGCCTTCTCTTCATCTGCCTCTCCGGTTCCGTTCAACCAGTATGCATATTGTATCTGCGCGCCAAACGAGGGTGCTTTTGTGCGGACTGTCGGGTTCGAGAACTCCTTTATTATGAGGTAGAGGGTAATGACGAGGACAGCGGCAAGGAGCTTGAACGACGATTGGGGGTCCTTTCGGAACTTGGTCCTGCCGCGGCGGAGGAACCCGGGCATTGTGGGCACCTAAGGGGACTTTTGAAGGCGAGCTACGCGCCGATAAACGAGAGATTGTGTGGGAATGGAGGAACCATGGGTTACTCGCTGCGGAGGTTGCGGGGGAGAGGTGCGGCCACGGGCATGTCACTGCTGGCGGTGGCGGCGGGTTGTGGCGAGGGTGTAAAGATGCTGGAGCGGCTCGCACTGCTCTGATCCTCGGGCGTGTCTCCAGAGGAAAAAAGACAGAGGCGATGGTGGTGGTGGGCGTTTCATGGCGGGCGAGCGAAATGAACGAAGCTTGATGTCCTTCTTGGCATGGCCTCCTCCGCTGTTTTTGGCTCTGCCGATCGGAGCTTCTCTGCACCTCCGCAACCACCATCCTCCGCCCTCCGCCCTCCCGCTGCACATGGCCCTCTGGCAGTATGTCTCTTCGAGCGTATAATGCCCTCACATGACACGCCCATTGACTGACGCTACCCAGGTGGTACAGGGGCATCGCGCCCAAAACGCGCATCGTCATTGGCGTCGGCGTCATGGCCTACGCCGGCCTAGGAATGTTCCTCTCCGACAGAGCCGAAGAGCACCTGGGCCTCGTGCCCACCGAGAAGGACAAGGAAGAATTGCGCAAGGCCATTCCCACCATAACACCCGTCGAGAGGAACAATCGGTAACGAGGGGGTGGGACTGGCAATTGAAAGCGTGGAATGGCCACAAAAAAGACTACGGTCAGACAGCGAGTAGGCATGGGCACGCCATCCTCGGGCACAGGGGACGGGGTTCAACTCCCATGTTGAAGTCACGAACAGCCAACTTGTACCGCACATTATCGGCCCTGCAACACCTGCTCAGTCACTTGTACCAACATAATCCACGAAGCTTGGGATGATCAAGACAAATGCTGTAAACAACTGCTGTAATCTACTACCATACAATATTCTACAAAAAAAAATTCGGAATTTTCTTTTACTATCACCTCCAATATAGCGAACAAGACAAGTGGCCTGTCTCCAATCCGCGAAGGAACATCACTGGTTATAAATTGCGAATGGCATTATTGTTGAAAGTCGATACTTGTTTTGTGGCTTTGTAAAGACCCAAGCCCGTTTGACAAGAATATGTCTGATGTGTCCTTTGCATCCAGCCGTCCAGCCGTCCAGCCAACTAGATTGCAGTATGATATCGTATCGGCATCCGAGTATCAAAAACTTCTCTATCTTCCTGTAAATCACATCGTTAGCAAACTGGCATGTGGTTTGTATAAGCATCCTCATAATCCTTACAAAACATGAGAGGACCGTGTAGATCCAATCATCGCGCTTGGGTGCCGCAAAAGCCCAGTTCAAATTCCATTTAGTGTCCACAGCATATTCTGTCGGTACGGGCGGCGGGGCCGGCAGCCGTGGCAACGGCTTCCGGTATTTGTTATGTTTCCTGTGGTTTACCTGCCTCTTTGTCTCCCTCGCCTCCCACCTCAATTGCTGCTTTTGTTTCATTTCAGCTATTTCCTCCTTGGTATACCTCTCTTTCCTTCTATGCACCATCCAGATAGTGACTTTCATCTTCTTTTCAACTAGTTTCCGTATGACGGGCCACATGGCTTCCCAAAATTCAAATAGTCCGTTCAATCTGGCGTGGCTCTGCAGAAGCTCAATTTCTAGCCTGAAACCATCCTTTTCCTTGATTTTGAGCAACGAAGCAAACGTATTCTCGCTCACTATTCCCGTCGTATACGGCGGCCCTTCAACATGATACGACAAATTTTGGTAGTCATCTACCGGGATCTTGACATGTAGTTTGGTACAAACGTCCGCGGCGGTAATGCCGAGCTGGAACGCGTCGCGCGTGAGGAACTGGTGCATTTGGTTCAGGCCCTCCACTTTTGACACCTCGATCTTTCTCCATCTAGTGTATTTCGACCGCTCCGCCCACAACTTCCTCAAATGTTTGCTTTTCGCTTTGCTGAAGCGAGAGCTATCTTCATACCCTTCTCGAGGGTCTCGCCCTCGTGGGACGTCAGGCTCAAGAAGTCCCAACGTGCCTGCGCCGCCTTGTAGTGCGACACTGCGATTTCGCACACCATGTCGAGCCCCACAACGTTCGGGTCCAGCCACTTCCAGTTGAACGTCTCCCCATGCTTTTTCCAGGTGTAAGTCTGCAGATGATTTGCGGGAGTGCTGGGTTCCTGAACAGGGTCTATTTTGTACGTGAGGCGGTGAACTTCAGTCTCGCAGCGCTTCAATTCTCATTGTTGTCCCCGAGACACTTGAAGATCCGGGCGTAGATCCCGTTGTTTTTGAAAGCGGACATGTTCCTCGGCGCGAGGAATTCCAGGATGGTTTGGTTCATTGCACTGAACGGGGTGGGGGGTGCGTGTTAGCTGACAGGAGCATCATCTCGGGCGTGGGGTTGGGTAATTGGGATGAGCCTACTGTTTTGCGCGGTCATACTGGTAACGGTCTCGGCGTACGGATTGAGGATGTGCTGTTTCCCATATCCTGTAGGCCTATATTTTCGGTCAAGTGCAGTGAGACTGGCATCGTTTAGCCAACGGCTTCCCAATGGAATGAGAACACGCCTTACTCTTCAATAAAAATATCGTAGTCGCTTTTCCCATCTTTGCTGTATCAACATTAGCATGCCATTGGCAAGGCTATTCGCTGTGGAAAACTGCTGCTAGCTCGACATCGACGTAAATCGGCTAGTGATGGAAGCATCCGTCAATGCAGAATTGACTCGCCTGCGCAGTCTCTTAGACCTTCTTTGGGGTGAATTGGCCCCGTCAGCATCGTTCTTTCGCTTTGGCATGTTGGAATATCAGATTGCACGCTGTTTTGGTCTGGCGGCGTGGTTTATGTACCTGTTGTCCCCAGGTGGTCGGATTGTGGGGCACCCGGACGCGTCGACCAGGGCGAAGACGTTCCAGGGTCGCCCCGCAGGCCCCTGAGAGGATGGCAAAATGACCCACCGAGGGGACCCTCCAACTCCACACACGCCGCCACCCAAGGCCTGTGTATGTAAGAACATGGCCCTTTACATCACCGGAAAAAGAAAACATAGCAAAAAAAGGCGACATATTGATCTTGAAATCCCCCTTTGGTAGGCAAACATGGCTGGCCGTTGCCGATCCTCTCTGTGGACGGATATTGCTCCACGACATTTCAAAGCGGCGGTGTGCATTGATTTCATGCCGCGTTCAGAGGCATGCGGTGGGTTGTGTCTCAGTGGCAAAGTATATTTTGTTCTTTCTTGGTACTGCCACTCAGCTATTCCGTGCCCACAAATTCACTCCGAGAATTCCGATCTCTGTTCAGCTCCGCTATCCGCCGCGACCCGGTTGTCGATACCCAGCGACTACTATACCGTGTGTTCTTTCGTCTTTGGCAGTATCTTCCTCATCATCTTTATCCCCGTGAATGTCTTCATATTGTAAGTCGCATTACCATGCGCATACTAGAAACATTATTCTCCCATCCAGGGAACTACCATTTATGAGTATGAATGCAAGGGAAATCATACTGGAATGAGGTGACTTGCCGTTGCTCTCGCCCAAACTATGACGATATCGTTTGTCTCCAGAATATCAATGAAGCTTTCTCCAGCTCCGGAGCCTTCGTTTACTACCCCACCAGGGTGAGTGTCGCGACTCCAGACCACCCAATGTAGTTTGTCATCCTCCTCTGCAACCAGGTTTCCTTGCAAGTACCAGGTGTATTCATCTTCATCTGATGTCTCCTCTTGTGGATCCATCCTAGGAGACCGTTTACTTGCCAGATCCCACCCTTGAGCCTGCATAGAGTGGCGAGCCTCTTCAATGGTCGAAAATGTTTGACCGTCGATGATCTCACCGAACCGGTCTTGGGAACCCAACAGTCCTTCACGTTGCCTCACAATCGAAGTCTCGAACCAGGAGCTTGTATTGTATGTACCTTCGGTGTCTTCGGATGTCCAGCCTTGGTCGCGACTAGAGATCACAAACTCTATCTCCTGTATCTTGCCATGCTCTTCGCCTCGTGGAACCCACGTATCCCGGAGATCAACGACTTGGTATGGGTATATGGCTGAATATTTGGGCCACTCAGCCTTGACCTGGTGAGGGTTCGACTTTTCGTGCACAACTTCTCGCCAGTAACGTGCGTGATCGAGGATGGCAAGGACTAGCTCTGTAGGGATGTTCTGTGACTCGAGTATCATTCGAACAGCGATAATGTCGGCCCTTGTGGGGATGAACGTTGTGTTTTGAGTCGCCGCCATGGTTCGTTAGTTGAGGAGAGGTAGAGTTCCAAGACTCGAATATATACCTCTCAGCTGTCGCCTCTTGCCAAGGAGCTAACTGCGTGCCCTGTACCACGCGATAGGCCCGCTCTTTCTCGTTGCCTACCGTTTGGCTCACTAGCAAATGGCCACCAACCTTGGGGGATATACTGGTGCGTTGGTACCCAACCAAGCTGAGCTTTACAGCTGGCGGGGTGCGTCCCCAACCTTGGGACTTACCAAGGTCCGTGCGTGCACGTGGATAGAGTTGGGAAATGCATACCCCTCCAAGACGCCAATGCCAACAAGTTTTACCATAGCTCCGCTCAAGCCTCAATACACAAGATCATCAATCAAGAAGATTAAATATAGGTTCTTTATCAATTTTCCAAGCTAATCAGACTCCGATATTGCCCTTTCGCCATCCACTAGCTTGATTATGGTATGAGCGAGGTGCTCGGGTTGTTGCTTCGTACCTTAAACTGAGCATGCGACATCCTTGCAGATCTTCGCATCCTCTCTGGTAAGAATCTGCGAAATCACTCATCATAAAACCCTACACCACGTTAAGAAAATGACTAGAAATGTTTGAGGAATTATGTGTTACACACCCGCTATTTTCATCATCTGCTCCTATATGGCCTCGATTGCTGACCTCTAGATTTTTTTTAACGCACTTTGCGTCTCATTTTCCTCCAATCTTTTCGTCTCTTCTCTCCCCTAATTTCCCCCAGCGAACAAGGGGGGAAGGTAGCGACGACGGTTCCGCTGCTCATCACCTTCCTCCCCGTCGTCCGAATTGCTATAAGTGCTTCTGTTCTTTCATTCGCCTTATTAGAAGAGAATGTCGCCATAATCTTTTCTGGAGTTAGGGGAAACTGATTGTCATCCTTGTACAGTCTTTTATCATCGAAGATGTTCTCGTTTTCCTGCAACGCTCAATGAAAGCACACCAATGGTCTACAATATCTTCAAGGCAACTTACATGAAGAACTTTCCGGAGCTCCTCCTTCCAATCGTCAGAATTGTTCAAGAGGGTTTCTTTGAGGCTCCAGTCAATGGAATGCGTCGTATCTGTATGATCTCAGAGCTTTAATGTACCGTTGACGAAAGAAAGAACTCACACTATGCTCCACAGCGCGACGCTCTTGATCTTGTGCAAAGTTACCATTCCGCTTTTGGTAGCTGCGGATTGAAGCTACAGAGAATTGGTAACTATCTAATGATATCCACTAAAAGTAGATTCGAGGATAGCTACATGGAAGAAACCAACCCTCCGGTAAATTTGATTGAAAACCTAGGGTATCGTTCGACAGGACTGTGGCCATGATGTAACATACAGGTACTCAACATACAACCTATATTCTTGGGAGCTTGCCAAAGAGGTCACATCATTGGTTTCAACTCATGGTTTAACAAGAACATGTAAAGAACTACCGAATCCACCTTTTTTAATCCATCTGGCACAATTTTATTATGCTCATCAAATGATAATCTGCTGCACTAATACGTATACTCGCGCGTTCCATTCAAAGCTTTTGCGAATCCAGGATTTAGTACTCTAATCATTTGTTTTACATTGAAGTTTGCGGGCACTCAACAATCGAGCGAGCGACTATGTTTTGTTTTTTCCACATATCTCTCTTTGAGATTCCTTATCTCCAGCAATTCCTCTTTTGTAAAAACAGGGTTGCCACTCCCCAGTTCATTTGCGTGATGCATATAGAGAGTATTTCGCTGATCATCTCCCTCGTTTCTGGAGTGCCCATTGACGTTAAAGATGCTCGGACATTTACTTCTTCTGCGTTCTTCGATGTTATTCTGGCTGTTTATTAGCATATTAAAAACTAAAAAAGCCGTATCTGCGACGGACCAAAGCAGCTGCTGAATAAGCTCTATCCACCCAGAAGTCTGTAGAGTCTAGAAGGGCGCTCCTTGTATCCCATTCCAGCTTGATTGTGTGAGAGTTGTCGTAGTAAATGACATGTGTGGCTGTTAGTTCTGCTCCATCATTCACCAGCTCTTGAACAGCAGGGCGAAGTAAATCAACAAAACTAGCCAAAGCGCGGATATTGAAAGTGGCTTGCACAAGTTTCAGATCCAATTCAAAGCCTTCGCGCTGCTCAATGCTCAAAAGCGCTCTAACTATGTTAGGATCGAGACTGTTGATACTAGATTTGAAGTAATAGTTCATCACGATTCTGAGGGTTAAGAACCGCGCGTGGAGAAATGGCCTGAAGCCGACTTGGAAAACGTCTCGAAAGAGCTCAATATGGAGATCTGCTATTTCCTCTGCGTAGAAAAGTCGTGCAGGGACGGGATGTAGTCTTGTAGCTTTGTTGTAGAACATTTCAACGACCTCAAGGGCGAATTCTCGGCCAACATGCGTTGGGAGGACAAAGAAGGGTAATTTTTGGTGGATAATTTCGGCATAAAGATCTTCATCCTTGTATCTTTCGACGAGCAAAGCTACCCATCGCAAGGTTTTATCGCCCCATAGGTATTCGTATACCTTGTTTCGCAGTTCCCGTGGGAGATGGCAGTGCATACGAGTGGTTAAACGTATGATTGAGGGGTTTGGAGAACTCTGCCCTCTTTCTCTTGTTTCTGTTAGATAAAGACTCAATTTTATGCATCTTTTATCAAGCTCCTACTTTCTCGGAGAATATTTTCGCTTGGTATTCTTCCTGTATGCATGGTCAGCCTTAGTTTCCAATCGGGTATGTAGCTACTACTTCTTTTGTCTGGCCTTAGTCTCCTTTGAACTCACTGGAAAGCCTTCTGTACCATTGAGTCTTTCCATCACGTATCTGGAACAGGTTGACAAATTTACTATGGTGTTGTTGAAAAAGACCATGCTTATTAGTTCTAATCAAACAAGTTTGAAAATGAGTCGAAGTGACTCATTCCCACTAGACCTTCTCACGTGAAGCACCACCTGTCAAATTGAAGATTATATCAAGTAGCTCAAGAAGTACTCATCTAAGTGTGTAGGTGCCTACAATCGATAGGCAATGTTGAACTGACACCGGTCACGTGACTGGCATCCAGCTATCACCGTGGATTCGATATCATAGCGAGTTGAATAGAAGCGGCATGTCAGTCTGGGTCTGCACAACCATTCTGTGACCTCTCGCAACCTTCTTGATATTTACTATAACAGCCACCTTAGAGATACCTGATACACCAGAAATCCTTATTTGGAATTTTTTCGAATTAATAGTTTGGACAACGAGTCGCTAGATGGTAGGCTCGTCCTCAATTGTAAATTCCATCTATTTGATAGCGTTTGAACCTTGTCCTTCGTCCAGCAGCAGTTTCCCCTTTCCCAAGATTGTAATTGAAGAGGCTTTTCATTAGATGATTGCCATTTCTGTGAATGGCATCCTACCCATCAGCATCTTTGATGGCGTCATGGATTACCATGTAGTCTTCAAGCTTCCACTACTTACAGCCGTTAGCACCCACACAGTAATCGCATAGCATGTACGCGACCTACGCCAGCTTGAATTAAGCCCTTTACTTGCCAATCGCGGTGAATAAAATAGCCCCGCTCAATCAATTGTCTTTTGTTGTCCCTTCCGCAATTGAAGGCTCTGACTATAGTGCCACCTTGAATCATTCCGTGAAGAATGAGCCCCAGGGAATCCATGAAGCAACTGGTTAGTTTCCGGCAGTGTCCTGCAGTGTCCAGATTCAGGAAAAAGCCACATTGATTCCTTACTTCCAGAATCTTCTTGAACATATCAGAATGGCGCTTAGTATAATCTCCGGCCCAGAGAATCAGGGTCAGGTACCGTATGTGATGAGCTGGCACATATCCGATCTGGAATGCATTCTCGAAAGTACGTTTCTGAAAATTTAGGGATCTTGAAACTGGGAATATAACAGCCGAGCAGGAACTATTTTGTTCTTTGTGACTTTGTCATGGAACGTTTGAACGACCTCTATGGCAAATGTTGGCCCCCCACACCTCGGTAGAGCAAACAGTGGAATTACGTTCAGTAGTACCTCATAGCACCGAGAATGCAAGTTGTAACTTTAGAAATTCTTATTAACAAGATCTAATCTTCTTTCGTCCCACAAGTATTGGTATATGATGTCTCGTACTCCACGAGGAAGATGGGATACCACTTTGGTAGCTAGGGTATTTTTGTTCGCCCTGGTTTATCTTAGCGGGAGAGATGCGAAAGAAGACTAGAAAATCATTAACTGTTTTTTTCATTTCTCCTTTGCGCCTTCCGGTTCACTTTTACAACTTTCTGTTGTGCACTCCATGCCTCGTTAGTCGTGGGCTCGAATTAGCCCTGGGCACTCCTACATTTGCAAGATTTGTCCCTGCTTGAAATGAGAAGAGAACATTTGTTCGTGCGACTTTCTCGATGGAATTTTCGTGATTGATGTAGACCTACGGGAGAGGTCTAAACTGTGCTCGCACTGCGATGATTTTATTGCGGCCCGATAGTGACGCACGAGCCTCCCATTGCTTCTCGGCCTTGGAAGGTTCGTAACCCTGGAAACACATCGACTGTCCTATTGTTCTCATCTGAAAAGTGGCTAATATACGAAGGTTTCAATTATTATCTTCTACGTAACTACTCAGAGTACTGAATATAGCTCAGAATGGTCATTTGCCGGATTCAATGCGTACACGGCTCCAGACGGTGCGATGCAGGCCTGTGCGGCCTCACTATTCGCGCGCGCCACCCTATGCTGGCCAAGTCCCTAGGTAACCAGATAGGTAGCGTATATGTTGAGACAAAACGGCCACGTGACCATCTTTTGACAGGTGACAGATTGGGTAGATTGCCTGGGTATCTGCTAGCTTCCTCTTCGTGATAACCTAGGCAGTGATCCACTCAGCCTAGTCACACTCGCAAGGGTCCCGGGACTGGCTCTAGAATACATGATACTATCTAAAATAAAGAAGCATCACAGAACGATCCGTTGTAAGAAGATACGTGACAGTGCCCCAAGGGGCATTTTTCTACGTTTCAGATTAGGATATCTCAACATTAATTTTCTATATAGCTACCTAGTCGTACTTTCGAGCACAGTATGAGTGGACTTAGAGTCCGGATATCTACCTAAAAGCGCCATGTATCATAACTCGTTATCATCTCAGCCCTCGCCCCGCCTCCACTTCTACTTCAACATCCTGCCAAACGCGCCAGCCGTGACGCTCAAACTCAAGCTGAGCTTCATGCCCTTGGCCTTGGCCTGGAACTCGTGCTTCCTGCCAGTCCACTCCTTCTTAAACGTGCCCTGGTGCTGCAACAGCGGCCTCTTGGCCTGCCTCTGCCTTTCTCGTTCCCTCTCCCTCTCCCTGTCTCCCTCGGCCCTCCTCTCCTTCTCCAACCTCTCCCTCTCCTTGATGCGATCCCTGACCCTCCGCTCCGCCGCCTCCCTCGCCTCCTCCACAATCGCCTCCCGCATCGCGTCCAACCCTTGCACCTCATGCGGCGGCAGATTCTCGGCCAGCAGCGTCCCATTCCGGCTCAAAGCGACAAAGCACTGGTACCGGTACGCATGCAACACCACCTCGCCCACCTCCTCGATGCCATGCTCCTGCGTCCGCGAAAACTCAATCATGGCCTCGAGCGTGGCGTAATGCTCCAGATCCCAGACGGCGGCGTTGCGCTGGGTGACAAGCAAGAAATTGTCGTCAGCGCCGAGGGCCACGATGCGGGGCTTGTCGGCCCACGCGCCATTCTGGATGCGCGACTGGATGGCGGTGAGCAAGGCCGGGGGCAGGTTCATCCACAGGTAGGCGGCGGCGTCGTGGACGAAGAAGGAGGCATTGTAGGGGCCAAGGGTGAGGCGGATTTCGGGGATGTTGCGCACGAGCACGTTCTGGGCGTTTTTGGCGTAGAGGAAGGTGGTGAGTTCCTGGGGGAGGCCTTGGGATTCTGGCGTTGGGCGTTAGCCTCTAGTTTTTTTCCAACTTCATTTCCCCTTTCTTTCTTTTTTTTTGCCTTGGATTCATTTCCACCTCTTTCAGGTTGTCTTGTCTAGAACATTTTTTTTCTTCCTCTCTTATGCTGGGAAAAGGGGTTGCAGTACCAATGTGATCGCCCCCCTGAATGTCCCTCCATGTCACGAGGAAACTGTTCTCGAATCCCAGTGTCACGTGATGGATCTTTTGCAGCTGCTTCGAGTTGAGCAACAGCGATAGTTTCTTGGGGAGGCGGGCGCTAGGAGATCGGTTGGTTAGTACATATATCTGAAACGTATCTGTCTGTCGAGATCGTGAGGCTGCTAGTATCTTACATTTCCCGTCGCGTCGCGCTCTGGAAGAAATGGCTGCCACGCTGGCCAAAGGTGAAGGCGGCGTCGCACATGGCCAATGTATGTTGCCCGTCGGTTTCGGGTTTTTGTCAGGCCAGGTCCCCACGCTTGAGGCTCAAAATAGCAAACCGGATTGCAGGTGCCGTGGGGGGTTACAGATGTGAGTAGGGTTCGTGGTAGTGGTGGTGGAGGTGGTGGTGGGGTGAAGCGATAGCGACGTAGTAGAAGTATGTAGAGCGACAACAGCAGCCCAAAAGCAAGAAAAACACGAAATGAGGCGACGACTAGATCCAGACCGGCCACCCAGCCCACTACCAGCCCACCGATATGCCAAGCCCAGTGTCCGGGGTGATCAGATGGCGCCCGGCGAGGCTGGGGCCCAACCTTGGATTAGGCCGGAAAACAGGATGACCTTGCCATGTCGACAACACGCACCACCGTAAACAATGGCCGTTCCACTTTCATTATTTATGCGATCGTCTTAGCGGTTTCCTTTATCTATGCCCGCATCGCTGGGATTTTTTCCAGCCTGGCCATTTTTCCGAAACTTTTTTGAATCGTTCCAGCCTTTTTCTTTCCGAGATCTGCCATCCTGTGGTGTCCCTCACGTGTGACGTCATTCGCCGCCGCCGACCAATAGGAGATGAGTGGCCCTTCGAGCAACACGTCGTTCTTCAGCTTTGGGCCTGGGGATAGCTTTCTGTCCAAGAGCTACGAGGGGCTACGATAGTAAGTCTGGTCCCGTTGGGCACCGCTGTCGTGGTTTCGTCACGGTCTGACCAAGTCGCGCGTCCAATGTAGCCGCCATCTCCCCTCGTCGCTCCACCAACTCATCGCCGGTGGCAACGTGACCGACGTCTACTGGGGCGCCCTGGGCCCCGTCTCCGAGTCCTGGGTGCTTAGCTTCCGGGACAAGAACGGCAAGAACAATCTCGGTACATGGCACCCGCACCCGCAAGAGTCTTGGGCCTGTATGAATCGTAATACTGAGTGCGGTGTCTAGGCTGGGGCTCTGCCATACCCTCGCGTCTATCTTCAATACTGTCAAAGATCTCGCCCACACCGCACCTTCGCATTTTCCTCGGGCCGCCAGCGTCGTATGAGATCCCTGAGCCATGGCGCTGCGACTCGTTCATAGCATGGGATCCTAATTTTCTACGCTGGGGCGGATTGCCACACCGACTCGAGGACTGCTTGCAGTCTTGGCTCACGCCTGCTGGGTGGAAGTCGGGTCCCCCCAGGCTGGTCACGTGGGGCAAACGTGATGCCTTTTTCGCCATGAGCGAGTATGGCGACGTCGTATATCGACTGGGAACGCGGGACAACGGCGAGGAGACATGGAGTATATACAAGGAAACAGTCGAAGAGTGGAAGGAAGAGGTGGGCTTCGAATGGAGTGAACTGGCAGTGAGTACCACCCACCTTGTTCGCATCATCAAACCCGTCGATGGTCTCGAAAAAGAAGAATACAACCAGTTCCACAGAGATCACTGACCAAGGACAGTACATATCACTCGACCCCGTCACCACCGACCAATTCATCGCCATCCGCTCCGACGGCACCTGGGCCGGTTCCATCGACGGCACCAACGAAGACGCCCTCGAATCCTTCTCTCTAAACTATTTCCAACGCACCAAGAACCCCAGGTCCAGCTCGAGGCCCACAAACGGCACCGCAAACGGCACCAACGGCACCAACGGCACCAACGGCGCCTCCGCCCCCGAGGCCAACCCCATTCCAAACGCCCAGCTCCAGGCCTACTACGAGCAATGGGCCACCTCCACCGCCACCGCCCTCGCCTCCGCCCTCTCCGCCATAAACAACCCTTCCCCCCCTCCTCCTCCCTCCGGCACGCCGACACCCGGAAGCGGCAAATCCGGCCGTGGCCCCAAGAAACTGCAAATCCGCTCCACGTCCTCTGCCTCGAAGCCTTCCCCCACCCCTGCACCCGCATCCATCCCCACGCCCGACCCCTCGGCCGGAAAGCTCCTGTCGTCGTTCCCCTACTTGCCCCCCGCGCTCACGACGTGCGCACTCCCGGCGTGCGTGGCGGCCAAGGCGGAGCGGGATGGGATTCGCGCGTGCCGGCACGATGTAGAGCGCATGTTGCGGGCGAGTGGGCTGTATAGCAAGGAGTGGCTGCGGCAGGAGAGGATACGGTGGCATCCGGATCGGTTTGGGCGGTTGTGCGAGGAAGGGTTCAGGGAGGTGGGGAGGCGGATGGCGGAGGAGATGTTCAAGGTGATTGATGGGTTGATTGGGGAGTTGGAGGGGGGTGGGCGGGGGTGAGAGGGAGCCCGGTCAGTCAGTCAGTCAGTCAGTCAGTCAGTAGCCATGTGCGTTTGGGTGTGAAGGGGATGGAGGGGCTACGGTGAGTAGCCCGCGAAACTTTTGTAGTTGAATACAGTACAAATGTCGTTATACACGTCCAAGTCGTTCCTCCGTGAGGCTCATAGGTTCATCGAAGCTCCGTGGCCGCATTCAGACGCGCCATACTGCGTCTGCCATCTTGGCCACCTGCCCCATCTCCTTGACGTCGTGTACGCGTACAATCTCCGCTCCACCCTGTACTGCCGCTGCGACTGTGGCAGCCGTACCCCAGACGCGCTCTCTGGCTTCCTGCACGCCCGTGATGCGTCCCACAAACGCCTTTCGGCTGGATCCCACCAGCCACGGGTACCCTTCCAGTCCCCTCATTTTCCTCAAGTCGCCCAATCGGCGCAAGATCTCCAGATTTTGGTCTTGGTCCTTTGCAAAGCCGATTCCCGGATCCAAAATGATGCGCCAGCGACGGATGCCTGCCTCTTCTGCGGCGCGGAGGCGCTCTTGGAGTTCAGACGCCACGGTAGGGATGAGGCCGTCCGGGTACTGAGTGAGCTTGGTCATTGTCGAGGGCGTGCCGCGCATGTGCATCAGACAAATCGTGCAGCCCAGCTTCGCAACCGTGGGCAGCATGTTCGGGTCCAGCAGGCCAGCGCTCACGTCGTTGATGATGTGAGCGCCAGCTTTGACGGATGCTTCGGCTACGTCAGCACGGTACGTGTCGATGCTGATGGCGACCTGCTCTGCCTCCGGGAGCGACTTGATGATTTTGATGGCGGGGAGAACGCGGGCTAGCTCTTCTTCGGCAGAAACTTCGATGGCACCCGGGCGCGTGGATTGACCGCCCAAGTCGATGATGGTGGCTCCGGAGGCAATGTGCGATTTGATAGTCTCGGCCAGCGTAGCGGTAGGTATGTTGTGATGCTTGCCACCGTCGGAGAAGGAGTCGGGGGTCAAGTTCAGGATGGACATGATGTGGGTGGTGCGTTTGGGGTCCCATGCTGAAATGGGTGGCAGCGTGGAGGACAGAGATGTCAGAGGGGAGATGGGGTCTTCTAGTGGAGGGAGATATGACAGATGATATTGGAACGATCCGCCAGGGAGAGAGCTGTGCGGCGGTAGACTCTCATGTGGGATGATCCTGGCCAGGTCAGCTGGTGTTGGAGTAAGAGGATGAACAGTGCATACTCGCACAGTGGACGGAGAACGAATTCCCGTTCCAGCATGAGCTTATGCGGCAGCTGCAGCCTGTCATTCGAAATGGTCTGCTGGTCATACAGCAGGATGTCGAGATCAATGTTCCTCGGGCCCTTGTCAATCACTTTGACCCTGCCGAGCCTGTTCTCTATCGACTGTAGTTCATCCAGCAGCTCCATGGGCGACAGGGATGTTTCCACCTGTCACATGTGAGCACGTGAAGGATATATAATCATGCCGGCTCACTTCGCAGACGCCATTCACAAACTTGTCCTGGTCGAGGACATACATGGCTTTGGTCTCCCAGAGGCTGCTCGTGCGCCGTATGCGGATGCTGCCCCCAGCTTCCATCTCTTTGCAGGCCCTCTCGATCTCGGCGACCCTGTCCCCCAGGTTGCTCCCCAGGGCGATGAAGGCACGGTGTTGCATGTTCGCGGCCCGGTGGAGTCGTCGAATAGTAATCCCTTGAGGGGTAGGATCCTGCAGGTGTGGCATCTGGAGAGCGGACGGGGGATATGACGGAGCTACCGCCGATCCAGAAAGTTTACATTGCAAAGACGAAAAGACTCGACTGCCTCGCGTGCGGGCGCCATTGAAATTTTCTCGCGTCACGGGGAGGCGCCGAGCTCGAGGCGATGCCGACGTGCAGAGTCGCTGGAGGTTCACACACGACGGCGTCGCACACGGGCGCATGGTGAACTGGCCGCCTGTGCTCGCGCCGGATGTGACAGGCCAGGCTCGGGGGCGGAGAAGGGACGCATCCCTCGCAGCCACCGCCAGCCAGGCCAGCCAGGCCAAGCCCGTCGGCTGGCTGTCTTCCCCGGACGCGTGATGTGTGGGGAGGCGCTCGGGCCATGTTCCAAAGTGCCTCGGTATTCCGCAGGTACGCTGCGAGACTCGACAAATACTCCTCAATCGCGCTTTTAAAGCCGCCCTTCTCCTCCTTTTCCCCTCGTCCCGGCCCTCGTCTCTCTTGTTTCGACCTGTCTCTTCTCCAAAACATCAGATACCCACCCGTTCTCTCGTCCTTGTAACATATACACCATGGCTTCCCCTCGTATGTCATGCCACGGTCCGCCTTCACATGCGCCTGGGCCCATGCTAACAAAAAATGAACAGAGCAAATCCGGACGAAGCTCACCGATCTGCTGAAGATCCAGCACCCCGTCTTCCTGGCTGGCATGAACGTTGCGGCTGGCCCCAAGCTTGCCGCTGCCGTCACCAATGCCGGAGGTCTTGGAGTTATCGGCGGTGTTGGATACACGCCTGACATGCTCCGCGAGCAGATTGCCGAGCTCAAGGGATACCTGAACGACAAGAATGCGCCATTTGGCGTTGACCTGCTGCTGCCCCAGGTCGGCGGAAGCGCGCGCAAGACCAAGTGAGTGATCCCGAGGCACCCTTCCTAGGCCGTCTCTATCCAGGTCTGGTGACTGACGACTGCCAATAGCTACGACTACACCAAGGGAAAGCTGAACGAGCTTGTCGACATCATCATCGACTCGGGCGCCAAGCTCTTCGTCTCCGCCGTCGGTGTCCCGCCCAAGCCCGTCGTCGAGAGGCTGCACAAGGCCGGCATCCTATACATGAACATGATCGGCCACCCCAAGCACGTCCAGAAGTGCCTCGAGATTGGTGCCGACATTATTTGCGCCCAGGGTGGTGAGGGCGGTGGTCACACTGGTGACGTCCCCACGTCCATCCTGATCCCCACCGTTGCCAAGTTGGTCGAGGGCCATAAGTCGCCCATGACCGGCGAGCAGGTCCAGGTCGTCGCCGCCGGTGGTCTTTTCAACGGCCAGTCGCTGGCCGCCTCCCTCATGTTCGGCGCCTCTGCTGTCTGGATCGGAACCCGTTTTATCCTCGCCGAGGAGGCTGGCGCCCCCAAGGCTCACCAGGAGGCTGTCCGCACCTCGGGCTTCGAGGACAACGTCCGCACAATCATTTTCACTGGCCGCCCGCTGCGCGTCAGGAAGAACCCATACATTCAGAACTGGGAGGAGAACAGGCAGAATGAGATCAAGGAGCTGACCGGCAAGGGAATCATCCCCGTCGAGCACGACTTGGAGAAGCTCGGTGATGACCTCGACGATGACACCATGGACAACGCGCGGCCATTCCTGATGGGTAAGGCTGCTGCTGTCGTCAACGAGAAGAAGACGGCAAAGGACATTGTCGACGAGTTTGTCAATGATGCTGTCAAGTGGCTGCAAACTGGCAACGCGTATATTGTGTCGAAGCCTAAGCTGTAAAGATATTTTTTGAGATTTTAAAAATGTATTCAGGCATGCTGTTGGAGTTCCTGTCCATATCTAATGCCATACCCTTTGCGTTCCATGCCGTGCGCAGAGTCATTCGTGTAGTTGTCTTGCTAGCCTCGTCTAAGTCGCGACTGCCTCGTGGAGAGGTGAGCATCACTGGTGGCCAGCAGCTTTAAGCTATTCTCACCACTTGACATTTTATGAACCGACTTCCGTATCCCCCGGATTGTGTTACAAAAAACAAAACTCGTATCCCATCCGCAGTTTCTGGATTCAAACGTTGCCATGCCAACTATCCCGTAGGCAGACAGGTTACACAGCCCCCACTCAGCCCCCCTCGCCTCAGCCAATCCTCGGCAGTGAAGGATGACCTTGGCCTTTCTTGGCACACAGTCAGCAGGACGCCCTTCTTTTTCCCTTTGAATGATGAGAAAAGGTCGGCCCAGTGGTTTTCTACCCATCTCATCCTTCTCGGTGCTCATCATGCCAAACTTCGACATTCACAAGAGCGACACCATCAAGCGCCTCGACCTCAAAACGAATATACTTTGCGATGTTTGTACTATAGTGTTACAGTATGCCCTACAGGGCAGGGAGGACCTAGAAGGCAATCATCACCCAAATCCCGATTCTTTCAAGAACGCCGCTGCGGGTGGGTGCCACATCTGCCTGCCTTGGTTCAAGGCTCTGCAGAGATCGGGGTTTTCTGAGGATGCGCTTCACTATCCATTCATGTTTATAATTTACGTAAATGTGACAGAGATAGGTCTTTATCTTATGACAAATGCTTCAGAAGCGGCCCCGAAAGCGCAAGGGACGAAATATTGCATTCTCCAGGATATAAAGGTCAATCATAGTCTGGATCTAGGAAAAAGGCCACGATCCAGAGCAGTTTTGGACGGAATCCGAATGGCTCAAAAGTGGATGAGAGTTTGCTTAGACCACCATGGCGATTGCCCGAGAAAACAAATTCCAACATCATATCCCACTCGAATGCTGGAGATGGGGCAGTCAAAGCTCCACCTTGTCCAGCCACAAGGATCTATATCCGAGCCATTTGCAGCCCTCAGCTATTGCTGGGGTCCAAACCCAGATTTTTTACGTCTAACAGCATCAAACATACAACAAATTCGAGACGGTGTTGCATATACGGACCTTCCTATTGCATTTCAGGACGCAATCGAGTTGACGAGGGGTCTTGGAATTCGCTACATGTGGATCGATTGCCTCTGTATAATTCAATCAGGTCCAGGCAGTGAAGAGGATTGGCGCACTGAGTCTGCCAAAATGCAAGATGTCTACTCCAACTGTATCATCAATATCTCTCTTGCAAGAGCAGCAGATCCTCATCACAGATGCTTCGACACAACCGACGCAACGCTACCTTTTGGATCACCGGTTTTTAGCGAGCAAAGCTGGGCTGTTGTCCCACAATCCTACTTCGGGGACAATCTTTATAACCAACCCTTGGGGTATAGAGCGTGGGTACTCCAAGAGCGCATTCTATCCCCCAGAACCCTAAGTTTTGGTCTTGGTGAGCTGTTTTGGGAATGTTCACAGCTTCCCAGCGCAAGCGAATCCCTTCCTGATGTCTGCCTTACGGGCAGAGAGAACCGGGAGACGAGGTATTTGTTGAAAATTCGAGAACAGGTATTCTTCAAGCCAGATGAAAACATTAATTCAGAATCGATTTGGTATACTGTGGTGCAAGAGTACACTCACCGCATGCTTACGAAGCCCGAAAAGGATAAACTGGTAGCACTATCGGCAATAGCTGCTCGAATGATGAAAGCCATGGACGACGTCTACATCTTGGGCCTCTTTCTGAAGATGCTACCGAAAGCTCTTTTGTGGGAATTCAAAACCAAAGATGAACGAAGAAGATTACTAAATGGCATTCCCAACTGGAGTTGGGCATCGGTGGATGGCCCCTTGATTTTTGGTTACACTAGCATCCTCGGCCAACCACTTGCAGACCTAGTATCTTATCCAGTGTGCGCACTCGAAGACAAAATACCGGAAAATACTAGCCTGACGATCAAAGCATTTTGTAATCGGATTTCAAACACCAAAAGCGAAATCAATGTCAATTGGCGTCTCAAAGGTCCTTACGAACATTTTGGTTTTGAAAGATATGGGATATGGCAATTTGAAGAAATTAAGGTTGACTGGGATTTTCCAGAAGAAGAATATACCTATGGCAAGCGTGAACATTTTCTCGCTCTGATAACGCGCTATAATGACTGGTCTGTAGGTCTAGTACTAGAGAGATTGGGGGCACAGCAAGATAGGACATACAGGCGAGTAGGTATCTTTAAGGGCACATACTGTAAATCTCGGCCAAAAAACGAACTCGGAGCCACAGTTTTGGATAGGAAGTCTTATCATGAGTCTATATCGGCATTAGTTACTTCTTTTGGACATGAAAAAGAGACTATCATTCTTGTTTAAGTAAAAAATAGCCTAGAAGATCGATCATCATACATATTGGCTTTCTTGCTGATTTCCCCGTGAATATATACTTCTATTAAAAACTGGTTGCGATTGCTCATCGGTACCTTCTTATGCTACGACATTCTATGTACCTCATTGAAGTTGCGCTGCCAATAGTCACAGCTCAGAGTCCATTAAAAGCCGTAAGTATTTCACATGCAAAGGTTTTTAGCACCGCCTAAGCGTTCAAAACACCTAGGCCTTTCCATAAACGGGCTGAACAATTCTTCTTCGAGCATAGAGCATGCTTTGCCAAAAGCGAGGGGCGGAAGAACGACTTGTACATAATCTCGCGCTTCTGTGGGTGAAGCTGGCCCAGAGAATACAAGAAGACCCTGGTTGACGGAATTCGAGTTTGCCAGGGATCTGACGCATGGGTGGGCTACGGTGGACAGTGCAGTTGCGGCATATCTGCAGGCGCTGCAGGCTTTGCGGCTCGCTGCGAGTGGACGCTGGTCGGTGGAGTCAACGATCGGTTCAAGGTGAGCTGCACAGATTCCCTGAGATGGGTCAGAGTGGTGATGACAATCGCAGGCGCTACGACGCTGCTCTCCAGCGTCTCCATCAAGATCATCTATGCAACGAGGAGTGACGTGAAGGAGAGCAAGTACGTCAAGGTGAGCAAGCAAAACAATAAGGAAGCAGGCAGCAGAACGCAAGGCTGAGAGAGAACGTCAGAAACAAGCTCACGATGCCCAGGAAGCTATACAGCTGGCTCAAAGAGACAAGCGCGGGACTTCAAGAGCTTCTACAGTCAAAAAGAAGCCTGCGTGTCGTGCTGTAAGTGCCCGTTGCGCCTCCTTCACTACCTCGCACTCTTAAGATCTGCACTGGTCGCACCACCACTCTATCTTGTTGATTTATCCAGGCAAAATCTGGCGCATACATCTATAGAACACTCCGCTAGAGTGTGTTGTAATAGTGGTTATTATACTCTCATTTTTGCAGGTGCTTGCTAGGACGGTTCGGCGCATTACGCGTAGATACCGAGAAGCGCGCAAACCGACCGAGTTTTCCCCGCATTGGCCATGTCACAACGAGGCGATGTTGACGCCCTAGGGCGTGAATGACTTGTGGACTTGGCATTGCCGAGCGAGTCTGGCTGTTTATAAATCAAGCTTGAAATGTTTACAAATTACATGCGAATCGAAATATCCCCAGTGCAAGTATCGAAGGTCGTGAGAATGTCTGACAACACAACGACACAGCAGGCAGCCGATTCCTATCAAGCCGTCGATCCGAAGAGGGAGGAGCAATCGCTTGAATACTGTAAGTCGGTCCTATCAGAAAGCTTTTGTCATCCTCTACCGCTATTCCAGTCGCTGTCAGCAAGACGCTGACACAATACAGCGCAGACTATGCAGACGCCTGACGCCGCCGTTGCATATCCGGAAGGAGGTGTCAAGGCTTGGCTCGTCGTCCTAGGCGCATGGTGTGGCCTGATTTCGTCCATGGGTTGGTTCAACTCACTCTCTGTGCTTGAGGCATGGATTACCGAGAACCAACTGCATGGCGTTCCCAAATCAACCACAGGCTGGATCTTCAGCATGTTTAGTTTCTTCGTGTACTTCTGCGGCGTCCAGATTGGTGTGTTTCAAGCAAGCAGAAGTAGCTAGGAGCGTATGTTGACCTCTCCTGCCAGGCCCCATCTTCGACGCGTGCAACATCCGACTGTTGATTATACCTGGATCTATCGGCATGGTAGTCTCAATCATTTGCCTCAGCATCTCGACCGAGTTTTACCAGTTCCTATTGTCGTTCGGAGTTCTTGGCGGCATATCGGCGTCACTTGTCTTCTATTCGAGCGTATCGGCTGTGAGCCACTGGTTTGCTCGCCGGCGGTCGTTGGCCACTGGCATAGCCCTGTCTGCCGGTGGGCTTGGAGGCGTATGTTATCCCTTGATCATCCTTTTTCTTGGCCCGTCAATTGGCTTCGCTTGGGCAATCAGGATCATTGGGCTCTTCAATGCCTTCACTGGCTCGCTGGCATGCCTTCTACTCCGCAAGCGACTGCCTCCTAACAAGGCAAAAGGCAGTGTCATCGATCTCAAAGGCCTTAAAGAGGTGAAATACGCCGTAGTCACAGTCGCCACATTTGTCCTTGAGGTAGCCTTGATCGTTCCATACACCTACATTTCCTCATATGCCATCGCCCAGGGCATGGAACCGCGGTCGGCCTATCTGTTGAACACAATTTTCAGCGCAGCTGCTATTCCCGGACGGATCTTGCCAAATTACTTCGCAGACCGTTATGGCGTCTTCAACGTCATGATCCTTACCACCGTGGCATGCAGCATCTTCATCTTTGGTCTCTGGCTGCCTGCAAGTAATATTGGTGAGCCGGCCATCACCGCCTTTGTGGTCCTTTTCGGCTTCTGGTCAGGATCCTCAATTTCGCTAGCGCCCGTGTGTATTGGCCAGGTGTGCGAGACAGAGGATTATGGCAAGCGGACAGGAACAACCTTTTGCATCGCGAGCTTGGGCTCACTCATTGGCCCTCCTGTTGCAGGTGCCATCTTGGAAAGGGCCGGGGGGGACTTTCTAGGGGTTATCGTTTTGGCTGGGGTGATGTATACTATAGCCATAGTGGCATACATCTGGGCAAAGCAGCTTATTAAGCGAGAAAAGCAGAAAATATAGTCTTAACGATGCTATATAATGTAGAATGCTTCAATAATGTGTATAAATATTCCAATCGCGGGATGTTAAATCATAAGTAATTCCATTATAATTACGAACCAATAGGAACATTAGTTGGCTTATTGGAACTTAGAGCTCAGCCATTTTTCGGTGATGTTGTAGTTGTATTTGTACTTACTTTGCTGTTTCAATAGCATATCTGTTTATATTGTACCCCTTAACCACAAAGCCTTCGATAGACTCTGGGTTACTGGAACATAAAGCTTCAAAGTCTGATTGTGAAGCGTTGGCAAATGACTTGCGCCGATGGTATATTGTTCCGTCTCCTCCGATCAAACGCTCGAGAATCATTTGGCTTTGCAACGGTTATAATTGTTTCAATGCCACGACTATGAGTTTTTAAAAGTGTCTTCTTTTACAACATATGTAAATCTCGTCGTCCAGCCGTTCTTTCACGCCGAAGACGCAATTTTTCTAACAGTCCTTATCCGATGCCGTTACTTCGGCCGAGCCCCAATTAAGGGTTCAATCAACGCCCATCAGCTCATATGAACGTTTTCCAACCTCTATCGTCCAATATCTGAAGGAGCTTGGGTCTTGTCGGGTAGCACGTCAGTTAAGGGGCAGTGCCGGAGGGCAGTCTACGGTACATTGTTAATGTTGCTCAGCGCATAATCGTATACTGACTCGCGCCATTCGTCAATCAAGCATAATGGGCAAGGAAACGCACCCCGCAATTACAATTGGCCGAGCAGTTGCTGCAGTAACTGACAGTGACTGCGCTCGATCCATAGTTGCCTATCCGTCTCGCCAGGCAAGATGGTCTCGTATTATGTTGACTGAACAGCCAATCGGCTCAAAGGTAGCTGTGCGACGCGCAAGCTGCGCAAAGACTTTTGTAGCCATAACGGACTCATCGCCTTCGACTTCTTCTGTAGAGCGTAGCGAAGCGTGTGAAACCTAGACTAGGTAGCCCGCCGCTCGTTACTTTAATTCTGTGATGCCACTGTTCAGCCAAACATTAACAGGATCTCCGATCATTGCAGATGGGCCGTCCAGAATAACGGATTCGCAGGCACATTCCGATTTGAGGTGTTGATCAGACGCAGGAAGGGCAGGATTCATGGAGAGCTGGCATCATCCATAGCAAAAGCTTCTACCGCTACTCAGAAAGATCGGCATGTTCTGCTGAAAGAATGTTTTTCTCTCGAACGCGGACAGTAGGTGGTACTCGACACTCTGCAGGCTTGTGGTTTGTTGAGCACGGGTACCCGCGAATATAGCACATTGAAGAATGCTCGCTCCAGATTCTGATCTAGCTTCCCGCGATTATCAAATTAACGGGTACAGAAAGGCGTTCTGTCCTCATGCACATGCATTCAGAGAGTAAGCGTGGCAGAAAATCTTCGCCATGTCTTCCGGCAGGGGGGCGATAGTGCGGTAGTAACACCACCAGAACATTTTCCAGAAATTGCTCATTAAAATCTTCATTTCTCTTAAATCTGGCGATTTCGTCATGCAGATAATGTCCCATACAGGGCGTTTCTTCCAAATGAAGCAATGTGCAAGGTTTAACATCTGGCGCGCCATTCGTTGTTTCCTCTTTGCTCGAAAAGTCTAGAGATTTTGGTGCTTGCTGGAACGAGTGACCTTCTGAGTGGAAGTAGTCTAGTTGATTTTGTACCTCAACTGTCGTTGCAGAAGTTCCCATAGATCTGGATATGCTATTATAGTTTCTATCTTTCTTTCGTTCAAAATGGCTTGAAAGACAGAAACACGCCAGAAGTTGTTATCTCAAGTGCTTGTTATGTTAATGTGAATGGACCGCCCTTTTGTGTACTGGATTTGTGTACTAGATTTGTGGCGTGCCTCCTCCCTTGAGAGGATAGTACCAAAATTCGATCGTTATGTTAATGTAAACAGTCCGACAGAGAGAAAAATGATAACATCAGGACTTGCTATGTGTAGTAAGAGGCTGAGAGTTCAGGAAGGCTGAGGATTCAGAGGGACAAAAGTCAGTGAAGCCGGGTGCTCTGGGAAAGCGGGATTTAATAGATACCGCTTATCAGTGCCGCCACGTGTGAAACAGCAATCAAATACGGTGGCTACACAAAAAGCAAGGATCGGGATATCATCTACCTGTCACGGCTGAAACAGTGATACACAGCAGAGAGCTCGACCTTGCCTGCTTGTTGGACCAGTGGGCGTGTGGCCAGAGTGGGCCTCGGGCTTATAAAGAAAGCGATAAATCCGCCATCAAAACTAGATTAGTTTTCTCTGACTCTATTGCAAACAAAAACGATCAATTATCAATTATCAAGCATCTTGCTCAAGAACTCATGACTTCACCGCCCTACACACCGACTCAGCCATGGCGACAATGGCTCCCTAAGCTTATGGAGAAGGTTCCGGATATGTCGGAAGAAGAAAAAATCCAACAGCCTTGGCTTACATACCAACACGATCCGAATGTAGCCTACCAAGGCACTGAAAAAATCTGGAACAAATGGTTGGCAAGTGATTCAACTAAAGGTATTCGTGCTAGTAATCCTGGAGGTCCAGAGTGACAAGATCTTTAAACTTTGTCTGAATGGTTACTTGTAAGCCTCTAAGCCCATAGAAATTTTAATAATTCGTAAAGTTGCCATACATTTGCTTTATGACACTAATGTTGGTAGTTATTGAGCACGCTGGAATGGACAAGGGACACATTATGGTCACAGTTTAGCTTTCCTCCTGAATTATTGCGACTAAAAATAAAACTGTAAAAATTTCGTCCAGAGCTACGTTATAGCTTTTAACTTACTTCAGTTATTATGTTATGTTGTAGATATAAAGTTGATTTTAATTCTTTCCTAAAGAGCTTTTGTACAATTTATACTTGGTGAGCATGTGTAGTAATTTGCAAGGCCCTTAAGAAGTTGTACGTGGATATTTTGGTTTGGAGAACACATATCTTCGGCTGGAGCTATTTCGAATCGCGTACCTTTTGAATAAATCTTTCGCAAATCCGGGATCAGATGCTCAAAGGAACTAGACCTGGAAAATGGATGCCAACACACACTAATAGCCATAGGGTTTGCACCTTTCATCCTAGATATGAATACTAAAAGCAACACTCTTAAGCGCAAGGAACCGTATTTCCCACGCCACTAACCCATGTTAAAAAAAAATGATAAACGCCAATTTTGGTCTCGAAATGAAGAGCAAAGGGGCCTAGACTCTGAGTGCCCCAATCAATAGCAATAGTATATCCATACCCACCCATGCGAACCGCGCTATGCAGCCCCCCTTTCCTGGAAGTAAAAAGAAGAAACGCCAAAAACACCAACCAGCCCTCACGCTCCCTCACAACCACAGTGCAGCACCCGAGACATCCTTCCCCCAGAACGAAGGAATATTCTACCGCCCAACCGTCCCGGAGCCCGCCATACCGGGACCCTCCCTCGTCCAACCCCCCTTCCGCATCCCCTCCTCGATGCGGCCCCAAATCTTCTCCACCACCTCGCGATCCCTCCACCTCCCCCTCTCGCTCCCCGTCCACTTATCGACCTGCACATTAAGCACGCCCCTCCCCCAATTTAGCACATTCTCGGGCGTCTGTTCGTTCTGCCAGCCCACGTACACGCCGGGGTAGTGCGCGAACAGCTCGGCGGGGTTGGGATACTTGTACGACTTGAACTGCCACGTCTGGCCGGTGGTGAAGATGGCGACGACGCGGGGCCAGTACGAGGGCTTGAACTGGGAGGTCGAGTCGACGATGATGAAGCGGAAGGGACCCGAGGAGATGGAGGGGAGCACGCGCGTGAGCTGGAGCAGGTTGGCCGACGTGTTGGTGGCTTCGTTGGGTGGCACGAAGATGCCCTCGTCGAGGAAGGACTTGATGTTGGACATGCGGAGGAGGGATGAGGCGGAGGGAGAAAGGAGGATGATGGGTTGTTCGTGCTTGCGAGAGGGTTTCTTGAGGCCTGAGACGAGGGGTTGGGTAATGGGTGCAGCGGGCGCGGGGGTAGGGCGCGAGCGCAGGAATTGCGCAGCGGTTTTGCGAAATTGAGAAAAGTCCTGAGAATTGTTAGGAGGCGTGTGGCATCAAGCCATCGGAGAGGTGAACTTACAGTGGGCTTGTTACCCCAGAGAATGGTGTTGTGGTCGCCCATCATTCGCTCGCCCTCGTAAATCTGCTGTGTTCGGTCGTCCGACCCACCACCCTCTGCATGCTTCTGCACCGGCACACCCTGTCCGCCTGCAATGGCTGCGGAGTCCTTTGCTGCCGAGCTGGCCTCAGCGCCCGCAAGAGGCGCAATGTTGGGGCCGGTTTCGCTCTCGCCATTCAGGTATGCGAAAAGCTCCAGACGCTGGTTGAAACCTAGACTCTCGACACTGCCGCCCACCCCGCTGGGAAGCTCTTCATTAAGCGATTGCAGCGCAGTGAAGTAGTTGGCAATGTTCTCGTCTTTGTTCTGCCACGCAAAGTAGACAGATCGCAGGTCCACGGGCTTTCCGTTCTGACTGAAGCGTGTCGGTTCTCTGAGATCGAAGACTGTATGGTGTGAGTCGACATTGAAGGAGAGGTACGTGGCCTGCGCGAGCGACTGGACCGTGTCGGCGGCGGAGCTGGGGTTTTTCGTGGTTGTGAGGATGGGTGTTGTGCCGTTTTGGATAGAGAGGCGAAGGTTGTAAAGCGCATCGTCGCGCTCAGCTTGGGAGGCCATGGTGGAGGCGGGATAATCGGATCGAGGGGTGGGTGATGGAGAAGTGCGGTGGTCGAGGTCGATTGAAGCTCGCGACCCATCCATGAAGTTTAGCGGAGCTTTCCAGCGGAAGACGCACGGGCCATATAATCACGTGGGAGCGCGTTCCGAACCAGCCCTTCTGGGCAGAAGACAGAGCTGTCCCAGAAAGGGGAAGAGAATACAACATGTAAGCTGCAGGCTTGTGTTCCATGGCATCACCAAATTTCATGTCAAGCGGATTAATAAGCGTCATGAGAATTGAACTGTTCATGATTCATGCCGGAGCATTTCGATCGTATACATGTATATATGTAGAAGTCACCAGAGAGAAGCAAACTCTCGTATGATAGTACCTGTGCCCAGAACCCGTTTGATATCAACTCCATGTGAGACCCATACCCAAGACCTTCAGCCATCATTAGTATAATAACATCATAACTTTTTTTTCGCTTCGCTGTAAACGCGTCAAATCTACCACTCCAAAGGCTCCTTGAGCACCTCGCCACGGTTCGTCTTCGGCACGGCAGCAGCCTCAATCTTGACGGGGCCCTTGCGATGGCGGGCGAGATAGCCGCTGCCGTCGAGCCACGGCCATTCGCGCGTCCGCCTTGCCTCGTGCTGCTCAATCTTGTCGACGCTGCCCATGGTGAGGCCAATGTCGTCGAGGCCGTTGACGAGGCAGTGCTTCCTAAACTCCTCAACGTCAAACTTGGCAAGCTCATCGCCCGAAGCTGAGCGGATGACCTGGTTGGGAAGGTCGACCTCGAGCTCCTGGCCAGACTTTGCGGCCTCGGCGATGCGGTTGAGAGTGGCTTCGTCGTCGATGCGGATGGGCAACATGCCGTTCTTGAACGTGTTGTTGAAGAAGATGTCACCAAACGAGGGCGCGATGATGCACTTGATGCCAAAGTCGAGCAGGGCCCACGGCGCGTGTTCACGGCTAGAGCCGCATCCAAAGTTGGGGCCGGTACAAACCAGAATCTTGGAATCGCGGTAGGGCTCCTGGTTGAGAACAAAGTCGGGGTTGTCATCCGAAGTGCCGGGCAAGTAGCGCCAGGCATGGAAGAGGGCCGAGCCGAGACCGGAGCGCTTGATGGTCTTGAGGAACTGCTTGGGGATAATGGCATCCGTGTCGATGTTGGCGACGTCCATGGGGGCCGCATATCCGCGGAGCGTCTCGAACCGCGGCATGCCGGCCGAGGCGGATGCAGGCGCCGAGGAAGCGGAGGGTGCGGATACGGGATCGGCGGGGGCGTCGATTATGCGGTCCAGATCCTCGTCGCCGCTAACGTCCTCCATGTGTGCATCGAGCTCAACCTTGGGTGAGCCCTTGGAGGCAGATATGGATGGTGGGGCAAGCTTCCGAACATCGGCCAGGTTGCCCACGATAGCCGCTGCGGCCGCCATGACGGGCGACATGAGATGGGTACGGCCACCAGCACCCTGGCGACCCTCAAAGTTACGGTTCGAGGTACTGGCGCAGCGCTCGCCGGGCGAGAGAATGTCGGGGTTCATGCCCAAGCACATGGAGCAGCCAGCCTCGCGCCACTCGAATCCGGCGTCGCTGAAGATCTTGTCAAGGCCCTCGGCCTCTGCCTGCTGCTTGACGAGACCGGAACCGGGGACAATCATGGCACGCTTCACGTTGGCAGCAATCTTCTTGCCCTCGACAACGCGGGCAGCAGCTCGCAAGTCCTCAATACGGGCGTTTGTGCACGAGCCGATGAAGACCTTGTCAATAGGGATCTCCTGCATGGGGGTGCCGGCAGTCAGGCCCATGTACTCGAGGGCACGCTTGCAGGCGTTCTTCTTGACCTCGTCTTGGAAGTCGTCGGGGCCGGGCACCACGGCAGTGATGGGAACGACATCCTGGGGGGAAGTACCCCACGAAACGGTGGGGGCAATGTCCTTGGCGTCGATAAAGACCTCAATGTCGTACTTGGCGTCCTCGTCCGACTTGAGGCTGAGCCAGTAGTTGACAGCACGCTTCCACTCGGGGCTGTCGACCTTGGGTGCAAGCGGCCTGCCCTTGAGGTAGTCAATGGTAATTTGGTCAGGGGCGACCATGCCGGCCCTGGCACCACCCTCAATCGACATGTTGCAAATGGACATGCGGGCCTCCATGCTCAGGCTCCTGATGGCGGAACCGCAGAACTCAATTACTGCACCAGTGCCTCCAGCGGTTCCAATGACTCCGATGACGTGAAGAACGACATCCTTGCTGCTGACACCGGGGCCGAGCTCGCCCTCGACCTGCACCTTCATGTTCTTACTCCGGCGGGTGATGAGGGTCTGGGTAGCGAGCACGTGCTCGACCTCGCTGGTGCCGATACCAAAGGCGAGGGCACCGAAGGCGCCATGGGTGGAGGTGTGGCTGTCTCCGCAGACGACGGTAGTGCCGGGGAGGGTGAAACCCTGCTCGGGGCCGATGATGTGCACGATGCCCTGCCTCTTGTCGTCAAGGCCAAAGTAGGTCAGGTCGAAAGCCTTGACATTATCCTCGAGCGTCACACACTGCGTCCGTGAGTCGGCCTCTTCGATGAACTTGTCGGTGGTGGTGAGGGTTTTCCGCGAGGAGGTGGGGATGTTCTGGGCGGGTCAGTTTTGTGGACGGCAGACAGAGCCTGGGGGTGTAGAATGCAGCGTACGTGGTCGACTGTTGCGAGGGTGCAGTCGGGCCTGCGGACCCGGCGGCTGGCATTGCGGAGGCCCTCAAAGGCCTGGGGGGAAGTGACTTCGTGGACGAGATGTCGGTCTGTGGGTTGTCAGGAGGTATCGACTAGGTGGATAGCGACACACGCACCGATATAGAGCAGGACCGTGCCGTCTTCCTTCTCCTCGACAATGTGGTCGCCAAAGACCTTGTCATACAGGGTCTGCGGGGGTTTCACGGCAGACGGCATGGCGGGCGGATGTTTCGGTACCGCTGCGTCAGCTCAACGAGGCAGTCAGGCGCGGCGAGTGGCCAAAAGGGTGGGATGCGTATAGCAAATGGCTGCCGCGCGCGTGGGTAGGGCTGGGGCTGTGCGGATCGAGGGGACCAGCAGCGTGCTACACGGCAGAGGGGAGGAGAGTCAATGGCGGGGGGGAGGAAAGAGGGGAAGTGGGAGAGTCAACGGCGGACGCGGATAGGAATGGCTTAAATGGTGGTGAGCAAGACTCTTGGTTTATAGTTGAGGGCGCTGGACAAAAAGAACGGAGAGCCGACTTCGGAGAGGGGCGTGTGGGCGCGGCGGACGGCCGCGAATCAACAGGCGCTGATTATGGGACCGGCCATCGGCTAACCGTATGCCGCACACGAGCCTCGCGTGCGTATCGACGACGGAGCGGAATGCTGTCTAGCAGATGGCCAATGTGGCGAAGTGCGGCGGACGCGGAGGCGGCAGTGAGAAGACGGACGGTCTGGGTGGGTGCTGCGGGCAGGCAGAGGGAGCCGAGGCAGGCCGGCAGCGTTATCTTGCAGCGCCAGCGCGCCAGCAGCAGCAGCAGCAGCATCGTCCGGCAAATCCGTCCAGGGCGGCACATGGTGGCATGCGGAGGGCAGATGACGTTGGGAGATGGGCGGCGGGCGCGCAGAGGGTGCCGATGGTGCAGGCGATGCAGACGGCCGCAGATGGCGCAGACATGCCCCGCGTTTCCTGGCGCCGCGCCGAACCCTCGCCAGGGTGGGCGGCCGTGAACTGCAGTCAGCACCTCTGACCCGCCTCCGATTGGCCGCCGCCGTCCTGTCGTCGGCACTCGACCAGCTGCCGGCCTGCCTGTGATATAATAAGACCGAGAATATCCTGCTGGGGCTCGCCCTTCTCCATTCCATTTTTAAAAAAAAATCAGACTTTTCTTGACACAGAGTTTCTAGATGCGTCGCCGACATGTGCCCGACTCTCCGGTGGCTCCGTTCCGCTGCTCCTCCTCCCCCTACCAATTGTCCGCCGTGAAGACGAGCAGGGCCATGCGATGGCGGACCAGCAGGCCGAGCACTCCCACTGCAGCCTGAAACCCGAGCAGGCCCAGGGCGAGCCGGTCCTCGCGCATGGGCCCGAACCAGACCAACCACAGGTTGATCAGAGTGAAGTTGGATGACGATATCACCTGCCCCTTCTCGTCAAGCTCAACGTCGAGCAGCCGAAGCCGGTGCAGCGCCTTGAGCGCCTCCGCTATCGGGCGGGCAAGAGGCTTCTTGAACTCGACGCGCGAGCACTCGAGCAGCCCTGTCCGTGCATTGAACCTGGGGAGCCGATGTCGGGGGCATGGCACGAGATGGAACAGCTGCGGCGCCGAGTAGACAAAGTTGAAGCCCTGGGGGAGCAGCAGCAGGATCAGCGTCTTGCTGAAGTGGCCCAGGATGCCGTCGACGGCAAACACCATGCCCGCGAAGTAGCAGTACGTGTCGCCCACAAACACCTTGGCCGGGTACCAGTTGTGCATGAGCAGCGCCAGGGACACGCCGATGAAGGGCAGCAGTAAGTACAGGGAGAACAGGTGCGAGTCGGTGGCCGGGTGGGGGTACTCGGTGAAGGGCGAGAGGTACAGCACGTCGTTGGCCACAATCAGACAGGCAATCACGAGCGACTGGGCCACCTCGATCCCGTTGATGCCCGCCAGGATGTTGATGCTGTTGGACGAGAAGATGGACAAGAGGGCCATGTACACGTAGTACAGCCAGCCTGCGCGCCCACGTTAGCTCTGCCCTGTACGCGCGCATGCACGCAGCTGCACCCACCAAGATCAAATAGCTCGCCCAGATAGGGCCGCAGGGGCACGGGGACGACCATCTGCGTCACGCCAAAGTCGACAAAGTAGACTATGAGCATGGGGATGGCGGCGATGGCCGGGATGAGCACCTTGTGGCGCCATCGAATGTCAAACAGGTCGTCGCCGATGCCGAGCAGGACGATGCCCTGGAGCGACAGGATGGCGGACAGATACGAGGCGAGCTGGCGGCGGTCGTATCAGCAGGTGGGGAGGACTGGCTTCGTGACGGCGTACCTTGTTGTGGGGGAAGCGATGCAGCAGCCTGCCCGTCTCGACTTCTTCCAGCTCTTTCATGACATCGCGGTTGCCGCCGCCCGACGTGGCGGCCACAATGTCCTTGTAGAAGGGCCATGGGATGAAGACGACGAGGATGAAGAGGTACACCATGGCGCACACGGCGCCCATGGTCTCGGGGCTGGGTCATGTGAGCGGGCGAGCGAGGCGCGGGAGCTGGGGCTTGGCTGCACGTACATCTCGACCTGCTTGAGCTTGCACAGATCCTTGCCCTTGAAGCCGCGGCGCATAAAGGCGTCGCCCAGCCAGCGGATGAGGGCATAGCAGAAGCTGAAGGCCACGCCGCTAAAGGCTATCGAGGCGATCAGTGGCTCGCCGTCGCCCTGGAAGGTGTTGACCAGAATCCCGAAACACGCCAGCGACAGGGCCAGCAGCGAGTAGGCCTCGGACTGGCTGAGGGCGGCCATTGCGAGGGGGGCCAAGAGAGAGAGAGAGAGGGAGGGTGAAAGCAGCGGCGAGGGGGCGGTCCTGTGGTCCTGCGGTCCTGCGGTTCTGCCTCTGATATTCGCATGGCCCGGTGAGGAAAGGTGTCGACTTCGTAAGCCCCATCCGCCGCCCCTAGACCGAAACGAAACAAAGGCCCCAGGCCCCAGCACCCAGGACGCGAGCGAGCATTGGCAGGCCACCATGGAGCCCTCCGACGCCCACGACCGCGACCAAGATCCGATCCAGCTGAACCTGGACGCCGTGACGCGCCAGCTGGTCCGCCCGGGCTTCCTGTCCAACATCACCCCGTCCAGGCTGCCCTCGCAGGCCGCCAGCGATTCGTCCCTGAGCCCAGGCGAAGCCCCACACCCGCTCCCCAGCCCGCACGCGGCCGTGCATCTCGCCCACCATCACCAGCTTCACCACCTCCACCCCCACCACCGCCGCCACTCGCACCTCCACACCCAGTGGGCCCCCGCCGGCGATGAACACGACCTGGAGCATGCCGACCTCGTCCAGCCGCTGATCCAGGAGCCCTGCGCCGACGGCCGCCCCCCGCACGTGGACACGCGCGTGCTCGCCCACCTGGACCACCACTTTGTCGCCGCCCGCCGCGCCTACCAGGACATGGCCGCCGCCGCCGCCTTCACCACCTTCGCCCACGGCCACCAGGATCTGGTGCTGGCCGTCGACTTCAACTACTTTGGCACCCGCATGGTCACGGCCAGCTCCGACCACCGCCTCAAGGTCTGGGACAAGAAGGACGACGCCTGGTCCCTCGTCGAGAGCTGGAAGGCCCACGATGCCGAGATTGTCGACGTCAAGTGGAACGGCCCCTTCATGGGCGAAGTCATTGGCAGCATCGGCGAGGACGGCTGCTGCAAGCTGTGGCAGGAGGACCTCACCGAGGCCACCATGTCCAGCAGCCGCTTCAAGCTAATCACAAACCTGCGCTCGCAGACCAATGCCCCCTACATGTCCCTGGACTTCAAGAACATCATGCAAGAGACGTGGCTTGCCCTCATCACCCGCGACGGTCACCTGACCGTCTTTGAGCCCCTCGACCAGAGCAGCCTCAACGAGTGGCAGCTCGTGGCCGGGCTCTGGGTTTGCCAGGACAACCCCCCAGAACGCCACGAGGAGGTCGGCTTCAAGGTAGTCTTCCACAAGGAGAAGCTGCCCTGCTGGACCGCCATCATGGCTGGCCTGGACCGCAAGTCGCTCTCCCTGGCCGTGGCCGCCATGAAGGACGTGCTGGTCTTCCGCACCGACAAGGCCAAGGGCTTCTACCTCCAGGCCAAACTGCAGGGCGCCCGGCAGATCATCCGCGACGTCGCTTGGGCCAATGGCTCCATGAGGGGCTACGACATCATTGCGACCGCCAGCAAGGACGGCGCCATCCGCATCTACGAGCTGTCTACCCCCCGCGCCGACAAGACCGCGGCGAAGGCACCTGCAGCCATCACGTCCGATCCAGTCTCGTCACCCCCGAGGCCGCGTAAGAACGCTCCCTCGGGTATCGGTGCGGGGCTGGCCAGCTCTTCTTCCAAGGCGCCCGACAACATCTACGATCACGAGACTCAGCCCGGACGCGTGAGGCAGATTGCCAAGTGCGTCGACGAGCTCACCAACCACCACGGCGCCGTTTGGCGCATCAGCTTCTCGCAGATGGGTAAGTTTTTTCCTCTCATGTATTGTTATGTCCTGCTGATTTCATTCGTAGGTGACTTGCTCGTCTCTACCGGGGACGATGGGGCCATCCGCACCTGGAAGAAGGCAGTCAATGGCCATTGGGCCGAGTATGCCGAGATTGAAACGGCTCGCGACCACTAAACAAGCATCATTATGCAGGACCAGGCGTTTGGATATTTCTTTGCACGGATTTTGCCATCCTTTTCGATGGAGTTGGGTACAGGGCGGGTTATCACTGCATTATCAGATACCCTCCGAGCGAACGGCGTTGAGCTCGGTGTCGCTCGTTCACGAGCGTTTCGACCACGGCACCCGACTTGCCACGGCGGCATTGCCGTCTGGCAATCATGGAACGTAGGTCACGCCGTCTTATTCTAGAAGGAAAAAAAAGCATATCGCGTCATGTTCCTGTGTTCTCTCCATGTCACTTTTCTTCCGTCTTCGTCTCGTTTTGCCCATTTCTTCCATCATCTTCACATTCCTGATGCAGCCATGCTGCATTCCGACCACCCACTAGCAGCCGGAACGACTTTTTTCTCTTGGTCGATAAAAGATGGCAAAACAGATCATGCTAGAGCTGGCGCTTCCTTCAAGCCGCGCCACGACAACGCCAATAATTCCCTGGACCTCAGCCCCTCATCCATGGAGCCCTTCCCAGCCTTCCACGCGAAGAGCAAGCGCCACGCAATGCTATTCCAACGTCCCTCTCCGCCTCAAGCCAACAGCCCATGCCCAAATCCAGATCCCAAGCCCCCCAACATAACCCCCAGAACCTATCACTCCCACCGCAACACCCCATCCTCCTCCCTAGACGCAGCCCTCACCCCCGCCCACACAACCCCCCGCAGCCGCAAAACAAGCCACACCACCATCCTCACCGACTCGGGCGGCGCCCAACCCGCCTTCGAATCCGACGCCTTCGCCATCCACATGCCCACGACGCGCGAGCCCATCCTCGAACCCGCCCACCGCACGAGGCAGATCCCACCATCGCCATCGCCACCGCCATTGCCGTCCCCGGGGCCGGAGCTGGGGCTGGGGCTGGCGAGCGCGCAGGCAGAGGCGTACAGGACGTATGCGCGCAAGGCGGCCGCAGTGCGGGTCCAGGACCGCGAGCTGGGCGTGCGCGTCCCGTCGCGGATCGTGGGGTACGATTATGCGTGCTCGGGGGCGGTGGTGGGGGGCCATGGTGGGCGGGAGCAAGAGCAGGAGCGAGAGCGGGAGAGGGAGGGGGAGAAGGCGCCTGCGGGGTCTTTTCCCGCGAGTCCTGTGCTGAGCCCGCGGAGAGTGGTTCCCCGCGTGGAGCTCAAGGCGCCTGTCTGTGCTGCGTCGACGTCGAGGGGTGTGGATGGAGCGGCGAATATTGCGATCCTGCGGAGGCCGTTGGGCGCGAGGTCGGTGTCTCCGAGGGGCGATGCGGGGACGGGGGCTGCGGCCACGCCGCCAACAGGTACGCCGACCAAGATACGCATGCGTGTGCGGTCACGGGTTCCAGTCGTTCCTCCTGCCACGGTGGTGCGGGCGACGACGCCTCGGGGGTCGCCGCCTGGGACGCCATCATCTACTGCAAGGGCGGCGGGGGGATCATTCTGGGGTGGGTACAGTGCGCGTTCTCCGGTTGGTTCACGGTCGGGGAGTCCTGAGAAGGGGGTGGGGAGTTTGGGAGCTGTGTTTGGATATACGGCCAAGGGGGTTGTGGGGACACAAGCTGCCGTGAGAAACAGAGACAAGGAGAAGGAGAAGGAGAAGGAGGCTCAGAACTACAAGCACAAGCCCAAGGAAAAAGACAAGGACAGGTCCACGCGCTGGGCCTGGTTCCGCGCCCCCGGAGGCAAACCAGTCAAGCAGCCCCTCCCCCCAACCCCCACGCCCCCACCGCGTCCACCCAAGAAGAGAGTCTCGGCCATCTACGAGTCTCCCTTCAAGTCTCCTCCGCCCGCGACCCCCCTCCCACCCCGTACGCCCTCGCCGCGCAAACTGCAGCGGCACTCCCCGCCACCTCCACTAGTATCCACGCCCCAGGCCCAGACCCGGAGAGGCCTCTCGCAACTCTCCGCGCTGTTCTGTACCCTGTTCAAGATCGCCGTTGTGCTCTATCTGCTCGTCGCCGTCTACTTTCTGGTCCAGGCCGTCGTGGGCGTGGTTTGGGCGCTGGGCGCGCCGTTTCGGGTCCTAGGGAGCGTTGGAAGGGTCGTTTGGGCGGGCGGGACGATAGTGGCAGGTGTCTTGGGAAGGGCGGGTGCGGGGGCTGTGGATAAGGTGGGGTGGAGGTTGGCGTGGAGGTGGAGAGTGTGGGCGTGGGCTTGGAAGTGGACATGGCCGTGGTAGAGGTGGGATTTGATATTGGGATTTATATTGTGTGACAATTCTGAAAACTGAATGATGTTTGAGAATAATGAGGTAGGATTGGTCCCTTTATAATGTGTTTGAGGCATGTAGTTCAAGCGGACTTTATACCCTTTCGAGGGGCTCATAAAAGGGGCCAATGCCCCAAACTGAATTGGTTATATGTCTGGTATACGGTACTCTTTCCGAAATCCTCGCACGCCGTCTAGGACTAACCTTCTGGCTTTGAAATTTGGGAGGGTACAATCGTGATGAGAGTTACCAACGTAAGCTTAGATCCGTTCTTGGCATTATAGACATCATCTTGTCATTCCACTGCCACTGGAATACTTCTACGTTACCAAGTTGCGTGATAAGGCAAAGCATGATCTGAATAATAATACTTCACACCTTCCACCTCGATTTCTTCACTTTCAACAATATGTTATGCTGACTCATGTAGGAGCCCGATTTCCAGTCATATTGGTCATCAGCCGCTTTGACTAAGACGCAGTCTTCCCCCGATTCAGATGATCTAGCGCAGCACAGCCTTTTTCTTTCCAATTATTGAGAATCAAATACAAAGCCAACGAAGCATTGAGTGGCTGCTTTTGGAATACGCTGGAAATCTGGGCTTAGGGGAGGGCTGTATGAATCTGGCTACCATCGCAAAGGCTGCCATGCGAGACGTACTAGCAGAGTCCATAGACGAAGAACATCGCCCCAAGCAGATTTATATCAACTATAAATGTCATGGCACAATCTCTGGACGCTTTCCACATCTCAACGCTTGAAGCCTCTCCCAGGTCGTCACCAGTATTACCGTTCTCGCAGAATCAAAAAGCCAAGACTTGCGTTCGGCGGGATCACAGATCTCCGGTCAAGCCAGATCATCACTTCCCGCTTGCCAAGACTGGGAGTGAGGATCTATCAAGTATGCGGATCTTGCGGGAACACAGATCATAAAAGCGCGCCCTGATCATCTCTACAAGAGCCTGGGCAAACATCTGTTCTGTAGATCTATCGGCACGTCTTCGGCTCCACTCTCGGATTAGTCCAGCATTAAGCGAGAGCTAAGCGAGGATTAGCGCGACACTAGCGCCGACACCCTCTACTACATAAACCCTTCTCCCTACTGCCCTCCCTCCCTCCTTGCCTCTCTCCTACGATACGAGAAGCTAAACCCCTCATTCCATATACCTTAGTCATTTCATCTCGGTCTTGTTTCTCAATTTCTGGTCAACATGACTTCGAATCGACACATCAACTTCGCTCCATGTCTAACTCACTTCGACATGACATCCGATTAACATTTACCTTGACACATGTCAACTGTCAACCTTCACACAGAATTACTCTTATTCGACAAGGATTCTTCTTGAGTTCTTTATTTCCTTCACTGGGTCTACCCACAACTTTCGATCCTATGTCTACATGGTCTACCTTTATACGACTTGGTCCACCTCAACCAACATAGTCGACCTTCAGGAAGACCATTACTCGATTGACCGACACCGTGTCGTGGCCGACAGACCAATTTCATCTTACTTCGACTTCAAATTCTCTTCCCTACGTTACGCTTCAACTTGGTATTTCCTCTTAGCGTCATGACCGCACGATACCATCGATACTACCTCCCACCCGAACAACTGCGTCTCCATCCACGTCACATCGACAAAGGGGTCGCAATTTCACCTCTAACATTGTCAAATTAACCTTGTGGCATCATCGGTCTCTATCTTGCTGCATCAAACTCATCGCATCGTCTTCTTCTTGATTGGAATACTCGACTAAATATTTCCTTTGTTCTTCCTTTATTTTTCTTATATCGTGCTGGGTATACCTGATGGTCATACGTCAAGTGTAAGTCTCTTATTGCCCTCATTTCCGACTTCGCTAACATTTTCACATATTGCAATCATCTATCTATCATTGTTCTATTGGGTCTGGTATGGTAGGGGGACGACCAGTTCATATCTTCCTGGCTGCAGCCCGACTGTCCCGGCCGTATATGACCCGCACGACCCGAACAGCGTGTGCTTCGGCTTTAATGAAAGGGTCCCTTCAATTGCGGAGGTGTACTGTCACTTCAGCGATCCGGGTCGTGTGCTTGGTTTGGTTCGTGTGGCAGTCCCCCACACCATTGTGATGGTATTGCTGCAGCTAGGTGCCGAGAACGGTTGATGAGTCGCTGTGGATCTGGCTCGCGTTACGCAGCAGTATTAACTGAAGGACCTCTCTGCCTTGTGCTGGGGATGTGTTGTCGCTCAGACGTGTTAGTGCAGACAGCGACTCGGGATCTAGGGTCGATGGGTATTGAAGTTGTGGTAAATAGTTGTAGGTGGATGAGCTTGATACTTGATATGAAAGCTGTTATTATATACATATTCATGTTAACCACGATACGTTGCTTCTTTGTATTGCTATTTCTATCACACATCTCGTCGCTGCCTAACTTGAATGATGCTGTCGTCTCTTCATAATGCATACCATCATCACCATGACCTTCGCTCAGACTGCTGCAATCCTCATCACCCGTATGGCGCTTCTTTTTGAACCAGCCCTGCTTTCGTGTCCGTGGGACAGGTATATAAAGACCTCTTCTGCGCCCCTTTTATCTTTTTCTCCACACTCGAGGAGCGGGGTAAGGATGGAAAACTAAAAATGGCGGTATTCAGGATGATGTGGAAATCGGGGAATCTAAAGTAAGAAAAAGCAGAAAAATGTTGTGCTCTAGCTTAACAAAATGTTAACATGCATCTGCAAAAACAATTTGGCAAGAATGGAACGAGTCGGAAATTATGATACTTTTACATATATGATTTTTCCTTATTTACTAAAAGATAAAGAACGGCTGCATCATGCCACATGCCGTGGGCTCCGTCTTCAGTATTTTTTTTTAAAAAAAAAAAAAAGATCAGGCAACGCTATTTCCAGTGTTGAATTAGGGTTTACTAAAACAGGATTGAGAGGATATAAAGGCAAGAATGGCACCGTTTCAACAAGTAGCTTGGAATTTTTTGTTATGTGATGCACTGGGATCGTAGCGACCTCCTGAGTTAGATGCAGTCCAAACCGAATCATGCTTCTAATAGGCTAAACTTCATATTTACAAGAGTAACATGAAAAATGCATCTCCTACTCGTGATGTTGAATCCTGCGTGTCTAAAAGCTCAGCCTGTCACATTCATCTCGTTGGATTCGGCTGCGAACAGGCTATATGTTATGTCCGAGCGTTTCAAAAGGCAGCGTTCTAAACTTATGTGGATACTACATATTGGGCCGGAGAACTTTCCCGATGTATGTGTGACGAGATTTCAGCTTTTGCGCTCAAATTTTAGGGCATTAGTTCATTGGCATCTGAAAAAAATGAGCCCTGACAAGAATGTCGCCTCCACAAGTAACAGGGGTTCATCTAATCAACAATCACGACTAGAGTTTTGAACTCGAGGAACTCGCATTGTGCTCCCTACATAACAGCTTAATCTTGACGATACTTTGTCTGCAGTTATGTACGTTATTACCTTGTGCATTGGGGAAGCAGCGCCGGAAGAAAACTCGCTCATCGAATTTGCCTGGGTGGCAAAAATGGTCCGCTTCATCAGCATAGCCTTTTATCAACGTAAATATTTCTCATTCTTAGACAATTTGAAAATATGACATTAATTTTCGGGCTTCTACTGTGCCGAATGGGATTTCAGCCACATGCCATGCAGTTCCTTCTCTGACTTGGATGTCTAACGGAATACAGCATTTTCGCATCGGGAACGTAGATTATGGAGCCGACGTTGATGTGACAGCGTACGAGGCCCAGGCTATTTACCAAAGAATATTTGCGGTCAAATTTTGAATTACGAATTATTATTGGTATATATTGCAAGGGATATCGATTCTCCTTTCGACCAACGATCGCCTCTCCCTTCCCCACTGTAAGGCTTTGAATACATTGGAACCATCAAGTTGAGATCTTTGCAACGCTTAGTTCGCCTCGGAACCCTGAGCGTGGCACTTCTTCTCGCAGTAGTAGTTGAGCTCATCACCACCAATGTGCCATCCTGCAGAAGTGCACTGCAAACCGTCCTATCGAAAAAGTCAGTGTCGAGTCTGAGAAACTATTGCTACAAATCGTCTTTGTAGAAGAAAGCACGCGGATGACATACAAAGGTGCAATCGGGGCACTGGTCCCACTGCTTGTTTCCAGTGTTGCGCTGCCTGTACAGGTCGCAAGCGCACTTGGTCGCCTCGGGCAGAATTTCAAAGTCCTTGGCGTAGGTGTAGGAAACACTCCAAGGAGTGCCACCGATCATCGAGTACTTGCGGCCCGAGACACAGACACCAGCGTTGTGGAGATCGGCCATAGCCCTGGGGAGGTGGAGTCAGTCGAGTGAGAACTGGAGAAAAGGGTGTGGTTCCCGCCGAAGGTACAGAGAGCTCTTACAGGTTGACGAGGGGCGCAAGGGCCACGGCGAGGTAGGTCAACTGCATCTTGGATAAATAATGATTTGTGAAGTCGGAACGTGTAGATGTGAATGAAGTGCCGATGATGTGGTGGAGAAGATGTCGATTTTATACCGGTGTTGCCCTCGGTCCACATTCTCCAGCCTCAGGGGAGCTCATCTTCGTTATCGGCGGCTAAGCATAGACGCAAAGACAAAGTGGTCACGCCTAGATTCGTGGATGAACACTACTCCTGCTTGACGGTCGCCCAGGTGGTATCTCGGTCGTCGTACCAAGTACTTGTCACTTTGTTGGTATCAGGGCATCATGGCCTGAGCTTGTTATCACACTAACGTTCTCGTTCCCTGACAGCAGTTACTTCGACCGGTAGCCGTTTAGCTGTAAGTGGTATGGGCATGCTTTGCATCACGAAGGTATTTACCGAATAAGAACAAGGCTGGCTATCGCTTTCTGAGCTGGCTTCGACGCGCACATTTTGCCTATTACGCCGAAGATTTCCAATTTTCATGGCTGGGACGGTTGCCGACGTGGAAATAGTTGGTGCTTTCGGTGGGTCCATACGCTGATCTCATTCCAAGCACGGTATGTCGAGTCGCGGGCCGACGGTGCAAGTCGAGCCGTTGTACGGGTTTGGCCTCAGTACTCATAGGCGCCAAGGTTGTCGTTCTCCGCTTAACACTGTTTTTTTATTGAATATTGCTGTGTCTCTATCGTATGAAATCCTAACAACGGTCCTGCAGGTCAATGTTTGGAATGACAGTCATGTATTGATAAAAATTCTTCCATCGACAAGCATGGATGCGAATAATGTGTTGGTGCGGGTGGTTTGAACGATGGATCACAATCGCTGGTTACTCATCGGCCCGACCTGCGTTTTCTCCCTGGAGCACGGCTTCGTATCGTAGCGTCATCTCGGAGGCACCTCGGTGAGCCTCATGATTTCGGGCCGTGTCGTACATGAAACCCACGTGCAGCTTCAGGGTAGCTGCCAAAGCTTTCAAGCTCATCCAAGCAAATTGCTTGGGGGAACCACATGGGTCTGCATACAGGCAGCACCCTAGCAAGAGGCCTTCTCTCAACTGGACGGCAGTACCACCAAGACTGGCCATCTCCTAAGACACTGAACGTGCACTCCTTCATCAAACGGGCGCGAAAAGCGTCTATGTTTTTCATGCCGTCTAACCGGCGCCAGTCTGTGCAGCGTTCCACGAGCTGAGATCTGGGGTTGTTGTTGCCATGTTCTAGATGAACGGCCCAAATTACCCCAACTTTCAGACCGAAGGAAATCGAAGGCCGAGAGTGACGCTCGATGGGGAGTCTACTTCATCTATGGCCCAACTCGGCTCCCAGTTAAGAGCATTGAAGGCTTCAGATATACTTCCCCCATAACTAGTGGATGGTGGATGCTCATGGAGAACGCTCCCAGCGAAACTAGGTCTTTAGGCAGATGTTTGCAGTTGTTTCTAGAAACATAATTAGGAATTTGACTATTATGTTACTGCAAAGGTCGCTCTGTTTTCTCGTTTAATGAAGCGGTGAGTTGGTGGTAGCAATTTTACTAGCCCCGGGGCATTGACTAGCGAGAAGATTCAACTATGACAGGTTCATGCTCTACGTGGAAACCATTTCGATATCTGATTTGTTCTACGACTCGCTCTAGACTTCCACACGAAGTAAAATCGGGAAGGTTCTATAATTTCTGTTTCGATCACAGAGGGGTTTTCCGGAGGCACAGGCTCTGCGTTTGCACCGTCCCCACCATCACTCGTATCCGTTGTCTTAGGGTTGCCTGTAAGGGGTAACGATGGGCATACCGGTATCAATTCAACAACCACACTAACAACAACTCAATTCCCTCACTAACGGTCCGAATGCGGCCGACTGAACCATCACAGTACCTATTCTGTCGAGATATCAGGTGGTACATTGAGTGATCGAAGGGATATAAATCCAACGGCTTGTGGTCAATTCAATCCTCCAGACTCATCCATCCAATTCCCCTCCTTCCTCAAAAACATCTACCAATCAGACTCGACACGATGCGTTCCCTTTCTCTTGGACTCTTGCTCGCCGTGGCTAGTGCATCGCCGCTCATTGGTGATGTCGCTGAGCTGACTAGTAAGTACATAATCACCCCGTTCGAATGAAAACCCCCAATGTGAAAGTAGCAGAGAATAGACTAACATACTTTGCAGGCCTTCCTTCCAACGTCACCGATTGGGAGGAGCAGGTTGTGGCCATGGGTTACTCTCTTGAGCCACCGGAGATTGATCACGAATTCCTCAACTTCACCTTATCCAAGGAAGATGAGGAGCACGTTGCTCTTGCAAAGCGCCAGAACTGCTACAACAGGGCCATCGTCACCGAGACCACCCAGAACTTCGTCGACTGGGATGTTCAGATGTCCCCCGTGGTTTGCGCTGTCGGAGCCATGACCATCAACGTGCTTGAGGGCTACTCCGTTTCCAACGGCGTCAGTGTCAGCGCTGGTATGGACTATACTTGGATCACCGATAAGCTGAAGAGCTCCTTCGGCGTCGACTTCACCCGCACCTGGACCACCACTACCTCCATCACCACCACCGGCACGGTACCTGACGGCAACTGCGGCTGCATGATCTGGAAGCCCCTCACCACTCGCCGTTACGGAAGCGTTATGGAGGGTTGCATTGGCAACTTGAAGAAGACTGGTACTTTCATGGCTGATGATCGTGGCAATGGCCAGTACAACGGTGTCAAGTGGATTGCCGGTGCTAGGTCCATGTGCTACAAGAGGGGCACCAACCCCCCCGTCTCCCGTTGCCAGGGCAGCGGCAACTTCATCTAAGCCGGCAACAGAAATGTGCAGGTGCCTATTGTCTAAGAAACAATACTTAGACATAGAACAGGATGATGCAAGGAACGAATAATGGTGGGTGATGGGCTACGTGGATCTTGGGCGATGGGAATGGGTACAATATCGTATATTAATTAATACATCTTAATCGCGGGAAACATTTCTGTGCGTGGATCCGTGACTCTTAGAGATTGGTTTTATCGCTCGACATCTTACATCGTGTTTTCAGCCCGGTAATGGCTTATGAGCTTTCGTTTAGTGATACCCCTTTATTCGTACTCTACGCGCTACTAGTGTTACTTATGCTCGAAAAGACGATTCGCCTCTTCTCAAGGAATCTAAAATTTACCTCGACTCCCATTATTCCAATCATGTTTTCTGTATACACTGCTGCTATGATCTTAAGTTTGCTATCTCTGTGGGCAGCAAAGAGGGTCTCTTCTCGAAGAAAATTCAACGGACTTCCAAGAGTTGGTATAGATTCTGGGATTCTGAATCTGCGCTTTTCTGGAGCCAGAGCCTTCCTATCACACTGATACTTTGCATATCACCCCAATAGAACTCCTGGGACATCTCTCCAGCGCTTATATCTGTGGTCCGCCCTCCTTCGTAGACTCGATGCGAGGCTACCTCGAAGCCGCAAGTGTCCCACTCCAAGCCATACGGTTCGAGACCTTTTCCTCATATTTCTCGATGCTGGTGGACCCAATGACAGATGTCGACGGAGACGTGCCGGAAGAGTCGATGGTCAAGTTTTCCCGCAAGTAAATGCAGGCGAAGTGGTCCAAGAATGACGCCCTATCTATTCTACGAATTGCGGAAAGAGAAGCTTTAGAACTCGAGTACGGATGCCGGGCTGGTGACTGTGGTGCATTTGAGATGCGAATTGCCAAAAGAGAGGTACTCGTGCTGAGGAGCGCGAGCAGAGAAGCGCGAGAAGCAAGTGGTAAGCCTGGCACCATGATTCGATCATGCCGCTCAATTCCAGAAAGTAGAATTTTAGAGCTAGAGTTTTAGTAGATTTAATGTTTCAACCAAACCACGAATTCCAACCCTCATCTGCGATTTTTTTGGGCTTGTGATTCTCTGTATTTCATTTTACCTTCTGTTTAATTATTTGTTCGTTGAACGCTACTTGATGAATGGAGGCATAAATATGAATTACAACCGGAAGACTCACACCTCACATGATGAGATTCATAGACAAAACAAGGGACGTAAAGTTTCCTTCAAATAGCGAAGGATTGAAGTTTCCTTATCCATTCAATTGTCACCTTTTACTCCGTCCGAGCCTAAACGAACAATCATAATTGGAGCTTGTCATCATCACCTCCTGGAAAGGACATGGAACATATTTCCATGGTAGTAGAAAAAGATTTTCTTATATACAGAATCCGTAATTGAATGTAGAGGGAAACTAAGTATAGAATCATTATTCAAAGAATAATTTTCATTTAGATGCGTATATTCCGGTCTCATTAGGGTGCAAAGAGTCTTACAATCTTGGATGTCGTCATTGCTTCTGAATTTTCTCTGTTCAGTCCATCGCGTTCAGGCTATTCCTGGCTCACAGGCACGCACTTCAGTACCAAGTCCGGGTGATGAATCCACGACTCATCATCCCACGGCCAATCCATCCCCTCGTCAGCCTCACCACCACCATGCCCTTTGTCCTCCTCACCAACCGCCTTCTTCCCCCCAACCTCGATAGAAACACGCCAGTTCTCCACCACCTGGACAACAACACTCCTCAAGATCAAATCAGCCACATACCTGCCCAAACAAGTCCTCGGCCCAAACCCAAACCTCCAATACCGATACCGCAACTCTATCCCGGCCCCCCCACCACCTCCACCTCCCTGCAGCCTCTCAAGCCACCTCCTAGGCTGAAATAGCTCGCAATCCTCGCCCCAAAATGGATCCCGCACATTCAGCGCGTACGAATCGACCACCATCCTCGTCCCCGCGGGGACCTCGAACCCGTCCAGCGCCCGCGCCGACGGACACGACTGCGGCACCGAGAAGGCGGCGAGCGGCCTCAGGCGTGAGGCCTCGAGCAGGCAGGCGCCCAGCAGCTTGGGGGGGAGGCAAAGTTTGCGGCGAGCAGGTAGGCGTCGCGGGCGGAGGGGGGGGATGCGTGGTCGCGGATTTCGGCGCGCAGCTCAGATTGTAGCGAGGGGTGGGCGGCGAGGAAGACGAGGGGCCAGGAGAGGGCGCCCATTGTGACGTCGAGGTTGGCGAAGAGGGCTTCGTCGAGGGTTTGGAGGAGGTGGTCGCGGGTGATGTCGCCCGAGGCGAGGGAGTGGTGCATGGCGAGGATTGGGGGAGGGGTGTTGTCGGACTGCTCTTTTTTCAGGGCCTGGGCATAGACGCGGTCGTTCCATGCCGCCCAACGTGCCTTGAACTCATGCAGCTCCCGGACGGCTGGGAGAGGTAGGTACTGAGCAAACTTGAAGCGCGTGATGCCGCCGCCGATGACACTCTTGAACAACTCCTCTCGCTGCGGCACCATGTTCAGGAGCTCGCTCTCATCCTCGGCACTCAACTCCCCATAAATGACCCTAGCCACGAATAGAAATGGGGCCATCTTGAGGTCGCGGACCGGGTGTAGCAGTCCGCCCTCTCGAAAGTCGGCATTCTCGGCGGTGAGTTTTTTCATATACGCCTTTGTGAATTCTTGAATGTCCTGAACGTACAGGGCGGTCGACTTGTGTAGAAACGGCGGCTCGATGACCGCTTTGAGCTTCTTCCATGGCACGCCGCTGATGAGGCCCAGAAACGAGCCCAGCAGCTGGTTCATCAGCTCCCCGCTGTCGTTGGCGGGGGCTTTTTCGTGCTTATCCGAGTCTAGAAACACTGCCTTGACGTGCTCGGATTTTGTGAGCACGCTTTGAAAAAAAAAGTTCTTTAGCCGTGCTTGATTGTCCTCTCGTGAGCGTCTGTGTGGGATGCTACGTACACTTCGGACGTCGTGCCAGACCACAGTCGATACAGGGGACCGTACTTGCTCTCCCATCTCGCACTGTTGCTGCGCCCGTGCAAGAACTTCTCAACATTGCCCTGGCCGTTTGGAAAAGTGTATGGGAGCGATGGTAAGTTACTGCCGTTTTCGACGTGCTTGATCGGATGGAGAAAAAGCAGGATGATCTAATCCAAAACATCAGTCGAGCCGAAATGTGATGATGCCAAGGCCTTTTCGCCTGCTGACCTCAATTACTTTCGATAATACTGAGATGGCCGAGTTCTTGACATATTCTCGCTTCCATATGCACAGAAGGAGTGCCATCAAAGCAAAAATCATGCGGGTTGGTTCCATGTCTCCTTGTTCTCGGGATTTCGAACCAAGGTGATGGTAGAGAGACGTTGACCAAGAAATCTTCAAGAAGGATTGGTAATCTCAGACAAGCTTTTTGCACCAAACTTTTATTTCACTGTGGTTTTACCAATATGAAGCTTGGCGAATCAATTATCCGTCACCCTTGAGATTACTCAGAGTACGGGATGTGCAACTTGGCAATTTCGGGCTAACCAGGAGGGGAAAAGATGGCAAGGGAAGGAAGCAGGGCGTTTTCTCAAGGCTCAGCTACCAGTTGAGCCCAACTTCAACGGTGTGAGAAAAAGTGGATCCTTATAGGTTTGGCGGCGAAAGACTATGTTTTCAATATAATTTCGGTCACCGGAAGATACCAGGATCTCTAGGCAGCCCTGTCTGGTCTGTCTGCCTTGCACTGCCTATCCCCAGGATCATTACCCAGGTAGACTTGGTGTGGTAGTAACGCTCGGGCCCATTCAGTTTGCAAGCACAAAACTGGACTGTCATGCCATTCTATGGCCGAATTCATGGACCACGCCCGCCCGTCACGATCCCAGCATTCCCCTTTTCCGCTGCCATTGCGCGAAGGGCCTTGGTCCTGCCGACCAAATCCTCGACCAGTACTGTATGGGCTCTCTTCTCTGCGGCACTCGATCCTGCGGAGGAAGCGAGCGGAGGGCAAGAGATTTGTTCGAGGAATAGTGACCAGGTCTGGACTGAAGACGGCGGCAGTACTGTTTCCGGCAGCCTGCTTGGGGTAAAATCCGATGACGAATCATGGCTTGGAACATGTGCTTGGCGCTGCTGCTGGGTTGACAGCCCTGGCAATGGGCAAGCGGGGAATTGTAAGAAGTCCGCATCCAAAAGCGAATCGTCGTGGACCATTTTCGTCAAAACGATGGACTGGGGTGCTGTGCCAGTCGGTTAAATCAGATTAAGGCAACTAGCCGTGCGTGGTGGGTCCGGTGAGCATTCAGTTGCGGTCGCTGACCGGCGTATAGCACCACGCTCTTTTGAACTGCGGGGGTCCGCCAGCTCGCACGGCGTCTGGCTTGATTCTAGACGTCTACTTCCGGAAACGATGAAAAGTTCAAGGGCACGTTGGCCAATGCACACCACGGGACGGGACGGGACGCTCCCGTTGGCGGGGCGGCCGACAGGAATAACGGAAAGCTGGTCTCACAATGGCAGTGCAGTGGACATGGAATATCCCGATCTTCCAACCGAATAGAGTGCCACGTTTCTGCGTGGCGTGGCAGATGGTCCAAAATCCATCCATCGTCTCTACTATGGACAGTCGCACTACTGCTCTCAGCCCCAAGTCGACGTTGGGCGAGCATATGAGTCGAGCTAGGCCCTGTCTACGAGCCCTCCAGCTCTTGCATCCACCTGCTGGCCTCCTTTGCAAGGTCGGGCTCATACAGCCACATGAGCTCCCTACCATCGCCACGCCTAAGCGATTCGTCACTCCCAATGGCACCCGGAGGAAGCTTGGCGCGCTCCGCTTCGGGCAGCCGCTTAGCGTTCATCTGTTTGCTAAGGCCTAGAGCTTTGTTGACCCATTGCCGGCGATAGGCCTGCTACTTGACGGCAGCCTCGTCTAGCGGCGCCTCTCCATCCTCGACGTCTTCGCCGTCATCTTCCGGGTCAAATCTTTTCGCACTGTCGTGTACGTTTTTGAGGGACTTGCTGTTACATACCTTGTCGGCTGCACCATCACCTTCTTTGCCATCTGCAGACCCATCAAGTACAACGGACAGATTGGCCCGCAGGCGCTCCAGCATTGTGGGAACTTGAACATGAAGTTCCTTCTCAGCTCTATTTTCAACCTCTTTCTTGACGTGAGCATCTTGCTTCTGTCTATGCCTATGCTTTCGGACGCTGCAATTGAACTCGTGCAAGAAGGTTGCTCTGACCGTCATCTTTGGCCTTGGTATCTTGTTAGTGCTTCTGGCACCGCCCTCCTTTCGCCCCGGCTAATTCCCCTCGAGCGTATGCTTCGCCACTGCATGGCGTACCTACCACGTATTCAAGCTCTCAATGCTAGAGTTCACGCTCAACTTTACCATAACTATTCTGGGACTTATGAGTACCCCTAAGTCTATCATGTACTTGGAAATCGCTTCTTGATTGACAAGTAGTACTGGTTGAAGGGTCATCTTTTCAAAACTAATAGATCATGGTAGCATCGCTAACTACAACGTATAGATCACGTATACATCCAGTCTGTGCATCCTGATAACATGCTCTTTCAGAAGGCTTCTATCCTCCTGCTATTCAACAGGATATTTACGGTCCACGATTGGATGCGTATCACCATATGAGCCGGCTTGACCTTCAACTTCCTCCTATACTGGCTGGGAGTCGTCGCTATAAAAACTTACCATGAAGTTCCTCATCATGGCGAGACGTGGATTAGCACACTCCAAGGCTGCTCCATCATACCATTGAGGTGATGGCAAGCTCAATCAGCCTTCATCGTCTTTCTAGACATTTATATTTTCCTCCTACCGCTGCCCGCCATTGCAAAGATCCAGCTCGGCGTCCGACAGAAACTTGCCATAATATCCGTGTTTTCTCTAGCACTGATGCGAGTTGGAAAACCTGACCAGTTTTTATGGAGGAATTTGGACATGGGGTGGTGCTGAAATTGATTCTAGGGGCATTGGGGCCAGTATTGCTTCTTTAGTGATGAGGGTTCGCATCACCGAAACGAGCGACATGACTTCGATATCCACCATCCTCTTCCTATGCAGGTACGCCCACCAAAATCTCACAATCCATCAACACAATTGAAGAAAACACCCCACTAACAACATTATTCGGAATTTCTACAGCGCTGTAGAGCCCAACATCACAATCATTATGAGCTCCGGCCCCGGCTTTGTCAAGTTTGTTCGAAGCTACATCTCCAACTTACCCTCATTCTTCAGCAGCAGACAAAAGCGCAGCTCGGAGGGAGCGTACCCCCACTCGGACCATCTGGAGCGCAACTCAGATAGAAGTGCCGGTGGGGCACCAAATCCTGCTATCCGCATGGGCCATCAGTACTACGAGCTAAACGAGACTTCGATGCTTCGGACAGGCGCATCAACAAATACAAAAGATTTAAACAGTGAAGATAATCGCGAGGTTAGATGAGGACGCTGTGCTGGTATGCACACTGAAACGCCTTTGCTAGCCTGTAACGAAATATTTGACTAGCTGTTTGATATAAGCTGCAGTCCCTATCGATCCCTCGTACGTCTGTGAAAACTAAAATCCTCCTCCTCCGCCGCCGCCGCCACCGCCACCGCCACCATCCCCTCCATACCCCCCATAGCTATGTCCCCCTCCAAACCCATAATACATCGCCGCCCCTCCATCACCATAGATCGGCCTAGTGTTAAAATCCTTGTATTCGTGCTCTGCGTGTTTTGCAGCACCGGGATCGAGCGAGTCGACAGGCCGATTTGCGTCTTTCGAGTCCGGGTCGTGGGGGTGCTCGGGGATTGGGCGGCTCTGGAAACATCCCATTCGTGATTTTTTGGGGGAGGGAAGAAGGGCTCACTCTTTTTTTGGTAGTCAAGAGTGAGGGGCTAGAAGGTTGGGTTTTGGGGGAGTAGATGTTTATTTACGCTTAGACTGGCGTACAAGCATATAAAAGGTATGGATGTTAGTGGTGAGGAAAAAGCAGTGACTGAGCTGCTAGATTCACGGTTTGCGAGGTAGTGTTGAACACAAAGGGATTTTGATGCCGCAATCGCTCACTTTATCTGTGATCACGTTGTGCGGGATGGATATGTGTGTGAAGCGGGCTGTGCAGGACACGATGGTGAGGCCATGCAGTGGTGGCGGTCATCTGGCTCTGGATTTGCTGGACATCGGTCTGAATACGAGCTTCTGAGTCCTAGAATGGGGCTTGGCGACGGAGTGCGATAAGATATCTGAACATTCATCATGTACGGTTTGGACATGAAATTGGTGGCAGAACAGTCTGCACAGATTTTTCTGTGAAAGATTCAGGTGGTAAAAAAATGGACAGTAGTCGTGACTATGGATGTAAAACGTACAAACCCATGTAGTCATGTCCTAAATGCAAGATATTCAAACAACAAGCCATTGGGGTCGAATGCGCCTGGAGGCGCACCACGCGACATGAGGGTTTCCACCAATCAAAACATCAATAACGCTGCATATGTAAAACCACTCTGCCTACCTGCCTGCCTGTCCTGTCCGGTCCGGATAACGGAACTGCCTGCCTTGCCTGGGTATAAAAAGTATAAAGAAAGTCCTGAAATGCTAATAACGTAAAAAAGTGAAAGATGATGCGTGATGATGCAATAGAGACGATACATAAGATATGCACATATGGGAAGGAAACGATCCAACACAGGAGCTGGCGCTCAAGACAAAAAAGTCGGAATGTGGAGGTGGACATAAGCCCCGCACTAAGAAAGAAGAAAAACGGCCCATGGGGAAGCCAACCACTCGAATTCTCGGCAAACCATTGGAGGTAGCGTACCGAGGTGTCGCTACAGTGACACTCGGTATGCGCTTTACTGGATGGGGAGATTCTCGCTCGCACATATCGTGTTACCCCGTGACCATCCCGCATGTGACAGCGGAAGCCACCACCAATACTGGAGAGCTCCGACACGGAGGCTGACCTCGGCACCGACCATCGGCGGACGTTTTTCCCCAAGAAAGCGCGGGATCCAAACTCGATCCAGATCTAGCATTGCCTTCCCCTGGAGGAAAATTCATGGAAAAATGAGTTTCCGGAGAAAAATAAAGGCCGAATCGGAGATGGGCGACGCCCCGCCTTCTCCTCCGCCCTCCGCTTCCGAGGATCTTCCGTTGCATCCGATGGCCTGGTGCAAGTGCCGGCTCCGATAACCGCAAGCTGGGGAACAACGGCCCTTTTCGGTGCTTCAGACGGTGCCCATGAGAAATTTCCATAGGAACTCGTTGCCACTCATGTCGACCTGCGGGTTCGTCTTCCATAGCGCGGGCAGAGAGTCTGTGCCATTGATTATGCCGTTCGGCTTCAGAGGCGGCAAATCTGGAAGGTCCTGGAGCAGACTGACAGTCTGTCGTGAACTGGTCGTGATCTCGAATGTGCTCCCATTTGGACTCCCTCTCCCGGGTGTGTTCTTGAGTGCCAACTTGACAATCGCCGTGATTCTGCGGAAGCGTTCGAAGACGTTTTCGTCCTGGCTCTCACCCTCGCGGGGGCGCGGCATTTGCCCGGCGAGTTTGTCGCGGTAGTATTCGAACGTCTTCGGAATCTGAAGGTCGGCGGGATCCCAGCCAGGGATAGGAGTCGTATGCATGGCAAGTTTACCCAAAGCCGTGAATGCCGCCAGCAATGACAAGTAGTCGACCAATGATACATATTCGTACTGCGTATGAGACATTTGCAGGCTGTTGTCCAAGAACTGCTCAATCGCCCTTAGACAAGTCACTCGCTGCGAAAGCTGGAAGCCAGATGCCCATGAAATGTTGTCGCGGTCAGGGAGTTCTAGTGAGGCGGCCATTTTGTAGAGATAGATCCGGACAGCCAACTGGAGCCATTGCAACATTTCTGGAAGAGGGATTAGGCGAGAATGGCGAATGCACTTAGATAAACTTACTGAAGTCTACAGCTTGCTGCTTGGATGCAAGCCGTATGGTGTCCCACTTGTCACTCAATCGCTTCAACTGAGACCGAGCAACCTGTGCCTGCTCCGACTGGTTGCGTAACGTTTCCTCAACATCCTCCGTAAACTGACACGTGTCGATTAGAATGGGAAGAATCATGTCTGACCTATGTTCCCAAGCAGAAGCCAGCTCTGACGCATAAATCCGAAGTGTGCTTGAAAATGAAATGCTACGGGTCCTGCCCGCCTCCAGCAAGCTCAAGTTGGATGCTAAGTAGTAGCATCCCAAATAGGCTCTCTTTGCTTCCCTGTCTCGCGAATCGGGTTTTTGAAAAGGGCTCCGGGAAGCATCAGAAAGTTTGTCGAGACCAAGATCACCGGCTATGCCCACACATAGCTGGAGAAGCATGTGGATGGATACCGCCTGGGCGTCCATGTAGTGGTGGTGCCATGCAATGAAAACCAACAGACCCTGAAGCAAATCCAAGCTCTTTTCCCCGTTCATGATCTTCACCATGATCACTTTGCGGAACTCCCGGCTGAGCGTGAGCTGCAAGAGGACAGAGTCATAAGATGCCACCGTGAGAACCGCAAACATCAACATTGGGCGTTGCTGGAGTAGATCCCGACAGAAGCTTTCCTTTGGAAGTGTCACAAAGGGGAAATAGTCTGACATGGACCGGTAGCTGTCCAACAGCATCTGCATGTGGATGACGCTGATGGATCGGATCACGGGATCCAGATGCCCCAGCCCTGAGATGGTGTCATTGATGGAATCCCAAAAGGATAGTGCTGACTCGGGGGTAGATCCGGGGTTTGGCAGGATCGGCGTCTTGACTACAGGTGGAATAGACGGTTGAGGAGCTGCAGAGGCGGGCGTCGGGGTGCGATGGGCAATCTCAGCCCGTTGGGATGGAACCGTATTTACCGGTGGCAGAGAAGGCTGAGGAGCTGAGCCTGGAGCTGACACGGCGGTGACAATGGTGGACAGGTTGTCGAGCTTCTTCTCCACATCGGCTCCGCGAATGGGGGTGGTCTGTACAGCGGTCCTGGGTTTTGCTGGCCGTCTGCGGGCAATGTGTTCAATACACTCAACTCGGGCCTTCTGGCATCTGTAGCACGTGTTATGCCGAGATTGGCAATGTAATAGCCTATATCAACACATACCTCTGGCAAAGCCCCGCGGTCTCGGACGGGACACATCGTACCTTGTGCTTGCGACAACGTTCGCAGGCAAAGGCGTTCCCAATCCTCCCCTCTCTTGCCTCCATCGCGTTGTGAAGATGAGGGCGCGCTGTCGGCAGCGGGCTGGTGGGGGAGTCCGAGGTCGCCAAGACGAGTCTCACTCGTAGATAGCTCAAGGCGCGAGGAGCGCACCCAGACGATGCAAAGCGCGTTGACGAGCCCGTTTGCGATCCCACTCGACGCTCGATAAGTGCATATCAACAGCAGAAGCGGAGTCCCAGCTTGAGGTCTCGAATAGATGGCCGATACCCGAGGGTCGGCAGAATTATGTTCCGAATATCATCCTTCGGATATTTGCATCCGTCGGCGACTTGGAACCTGCCTAGTCCAACGCTGTTCCCCGGATTAACGCCTTCGCGCGCCGTTATCCGACGCTCTTTATCGACACTGCGCCCGCCGCCGACTGGGGGCCGATCGCTGCGCCAGCCCGACGAGATATAAGATGGGGTGAATAGAGGCCACTCCGCCCGTGACCGGCACTGACCAGTAGATCCAACATCGACGACAGCATGGCCCTCGCTGGCCACGCCGACCACGAGAGCTATGTCCGTGCCGGCTTCTCGGCCAAGATAGGCTGGGGGAGCAGGCCCGCGCTGCTCCTCATCGACGTCTGCAACGCATACTGGGCCGAGGGGTCGCCCCTCGACACGTCGTCGAACCCCGCCTCAAAGGCCGCGCTGCCCGCCATCGGACGCCTGGTCGCTGCTGCTCGCGAGGGCGGAGTGCCGTTGGTGTGGACAAGAGTCGAGTACACGGAGCCTGACATGTCGGACGCGGGCCTCTTCTTCTGCAAAGTGCCCCTCCTCACCGTGTTCCAGAAGGGCAAGGAGACGGGATGGGAAGACTGGGTGCCGGGATTAGAACCGAAGGGCGCGGAGATCGTAATTCCCAAGCGGTATCCGAGTGCTTTCTTCGCGACGGACCTGAGCACACGGCTCCAGGTGAAGGGCGTAGATACGTTGGTGGTAGTGGGCGTGAGTACGAGCGGATGTGTTCGAGCTTCAGTGCTGGATGCCATGTGCTTGGGCTTCCGTCCAATAGTATGCTAAGCCTTGGCGTCACGTTGGATCCACGCCTTTGACTGACCTTTCCCAGGTGGTTGGCGAGGCCTGTGGCGACCGTTCCCCAGCAGTCCACGATGCGAACATTTTTGACATGAATGCGAAGATGGCCGATGTGGTGGCAGAGGCGGAGGCCATTGAGAAATTGAAGTCGGGCTGGGCATGATCAGCCTAAATGCTACTTTTTCTAGTCTGGCCAACGTCATGACCCCGATTCTAAATGTAGACTTGAAAGACACGGCAGGGCGGCCCATTCTTTTTGTGATTCGTCCTTATCAGTCAATGCGCACCACCCGCCCACGCCGTTCCGTTCGATTCAATAGTCTGCCCAACCGAACCTCACCGCACCTTTTCCCCCCCTAGCGCTGTGCTCTTCTCTCTAAAGGTGATAGTTATACCTACTTTAATCAATATCAGTTCATTCCATAAGCTTGTTTGCCGTGGACTTTCTACATGCCATCAGTGCCTTTTTTTCCTTCACGTTGTGGACTTGGCATTGCAGTCTAGCACAGTTGGCCCAAGTTTCTGCCAGCGTTTCAGTATTGTCACCATAAAGATGCCACGCTATGTATCAGCGGAAGAAGGAAAATAAGCATTTCGGAAAAATAGCCCGACGACCAATCAAATCACCATTAAGTTGGTGTGGCAGCCCAACAAGAGGGCAATCCTTCACAATCCTCTTCCATATCTTATGCTCCATCAGGCAAGCTTACCCTGTGGTACAATTCTTCGATCTCCTTGGCGTATATCGTCTCACTTGCTTTCCTGGCAACCCCACCCTTGACATTTCTTACTAGCTTCTTGTCCATATCTGCAAAAACCACCAACTCCTTTCTGAACTTTGCCATCTCCGCACAGCCCTTGTTAACCCGATCTATCCAAGTTTCCAGTATCCGCATCTTCTCTTCATCTGCCACACTGGCAGATTCCCACTCGACAAGCAAAAACGGTCTCTCCCTTCCTTTGCCTCCTACCACTACCCCACTCACGCCTTCACACTGCCTAAACGTCCCCTCAACCATGGCAGCATTCATTTTTGTCCCGTGTGCGAAAATGATCAAGTCGTCTGTGCGACCCACCACCTTCCAAGCATCCCTGCCGCTAGGATGCCGGACCCACAAATCGCCTGTGCGAAACTCCTGCAGGTGGGGATAAACCCAAAATATCTGCTGCCAGCGATCGAGACCAGGGTCGCGTTTGATTACGAGCTCGAACAGCTCTTCACCCTTGTTCCCATTCTCGGGCATGGCGGTGGTGGTGGGAGAGGAGATGCGTTCGAGCACGAACCCATTGCTTGGATAGAAGGTATGGTACTCCCAGTCTTCTTCGTTGTTCGCGTAGCGAAGGTTATACTTGCCCGCCTCCGTGCTTCCGATCAGCGAAATCACTCGTGTATGTGGGGTTAGCTTTTCGGCGGTCGGGCGCGAGAGCGGCGCGCCTGCGAAGGCCACGACGTCGAGTTTTCGCAGCACTTCTAGACCCTTGGGATCCCGTGCCAGGGCGTCGATGTGCAGCGGAACGGCGGCAATTGCTTGGCATTTTCCATACTGTAGTGTCTGTACGATCTGATCGGAAGTCGTCGTTGGCTCTGGCGGCCCGAAGACTGCGACTCCGGAGAAGAGGATTGGAAATGAGAGGGATAGGGACAAGCCAACCATCTGATATGTCAGTTTTATGCTGTATAGTCAACGTGTAGTCGTGTGTCTAGTGCGTGTAGCATAAACTTGTGCATAACGGAGCGCATGTAAAAGATGGAGAAACATACATGCAGTGTCGGAATAGGACTGTACCATCTCCCTGCTTTAACCACCGACTCGCCGAGCCCTTCACCACCCTTTACCTCAGGCATTACATCTCCTAGTTGAAACCCCAGCATGGAATAATGCGTATAACGAATCGGCTTGGGCAAGCCCGTTGTCCCACTTGTGTGAACAATGATCCATGCCTGGTCGCGCACCTCGTCCATGGGTTTGTCCCAGGTAAAATTAGGCGCTAGCTCAGGACTGAGTATGACGTCCAACTCCGGGGCCTCAATGACGTTAGGCTTAAGATCGGGAGTGCTATCAGCCACCGCGTATGCGTTGGCCAATAATCCAGAGCCGCCGTACAAGAAAGCCGTACAGGACGTGGTTCGAACAAGGTGAGCCTGTGCCGCTATAGCAAATTCTGGGCTAGGAAGCAGTAGTGCGATTTCAAGTTTCGCACATGCGAGTGCTAGAAGAGGATATCTGATGTCTTTGGGACCGGTGTAGGCAATGACCGTAGGCGAGCCATTAGGAGGCGAGCATGCGTGGAGTATACTACGCTGAAGCCATAAGATCAAGCGATTTACCGCATTGTTGGCAACTGAGTATGAAATCTCTCTGAAACCAGCAAGGATATTTGATGGATCCCGAGGAACGGAAAACATGGTCTTTTGGGGGGTATGTTGAACATGTAGCGAAAAAAGACCAGGGAGGTGTAAACTGCCTGGAGTAGGCCATTCTCTAATGATGTCGGCTGAATCAAAGGCCACATAGTGTCCAGGTTGGCGGCAGTCACTAATGAGAGAAACGGTTGTAGACATGCCAGCGAGTTATTGTTGAAGGGGAATTAGAGAAGGCTGTTGAGATGGAGGCCTCACAAAACTGTGGCTGTACTGATTGTATGAATATCAGCCATAAGTTGTTCGCTTCATATAGACATTTCGGCATCCTCTTAAATCCGTCACATATGCCGAAAAATAATCTCACATCACTGTGAACAACCTATCATGGATGTCCGGACTGCGCATAGTGCACTCAATTCATCGAGTTTTCCATAGCGACGATCTTTGATGTTATGCAACGTCTCATTATCAGCACTAGCTTACGAGGCCAAAGTTAGTGCATTGTTAGTGGTATCAAGTCTCTTAGCGGTACGGTATCTAGTCAGACTAGGTCTTACACTTCTAATACACTTGAGCCCTAAGACTTTAAGTATTCTCTGCGAACCATGGGAGACGTTCAACTTAGATTTCAGAATTCCACATTAAAAAGTACATGGAGTGAAAAGGCTGGTTGATTTATTCCCCAAAGAAAACATCTTTGCGAACTTCGCCTCCAGAGCCAGATGACAAGAGCGATTCTTTAGTGTGATTTTTATCATCAGGCGGGCTCCCATAAACGTATTTTATCCTTGACGTGGAACAGATAGATTTCAGCCCCATGTTTGTTGATTGTTGTCCTCAAAATGAAAACAAGGAAAATTAACCGGAAGGAGAGAGGGTTGGGAAAGGTTTTCGCGATCAAATCACCGATTAAAGGTTCGAAAAACAAGTGAAAATTGTTCTGAGCCTGCATACTATATGCAAATTTACCCTTTCAGAAGGTTTCCATACACAGTCTTCTCCAGCTCGTCATACAGTCTCATTACCGTCTGATCACCAGTTGGGAGGAGATTGACGAGTAATACCGCCGCAATTCCACTTTCACGATCCACCCACTATCTTGAGATCAGTCGAATAGTCGATTAGAAAGAGATGTTTTATATACTCACCCAGTGAGGATTACTCATTCCGCCCCAGGTCATGGACCCTTTTCGGCGTTTGCCGTCTACATCAACCATGTTTATGGCACCACTGAGCCCATGATTGACTTCTATATCGCCCGAAAATGGGAGTGCGCCTCTCAAGAGAGCTTTAAGAACTTCGCTCTGCCTCTCATTTAACTGTGGTCGAAACATTTCATCAACAGTATTCTTGCATAAAAGTTCGCTTTGGCCTTCGCCGGCGGCTAAAAGTGCACGCAGAAACTTAATGTAGTCCTGGGCTGTTGAAAACAACCCTGAACCACCACTGTCAAGAGGGGGGTCCTCGGACACTGGAAAGGGTCCCGAGATCAAAGCGCCATCTGCATCTCGATAGCAACACTCGATGACCCTGCCTTTCAACGATTGTCCCATTTTCTGACGATGGAATGTAGTATCGGTCATGTTCAACGGCGTGAATATGTTTTTGGACATATAATCTCCCAGAGTCTGGCCGGTGAGTACTTCAAGGATCTGCCCTGCCCAGTCTATACCACTGCCGTATAGCCATGATTCGCCAGGTTGGAAGCGAAGGGGTGTATTCCACCCTTCGCGTGTTTGATCAAGTGTACTGGCAGTTCGTCCAGTGGACTGCGACCATTTTTGGATATCCGGATCAATGGCATCGTAGCTCATACCGCTGGTGTGTGACAGAAGCTGGCTTTTATGGGTTAGCATTACGTTAATAGAAACTCCAAACGCTTACCGAATAGTGATCGGGTCAGTATTTTCTTGTAAAACAGCATCGCCATTATTGCCGTCACCTCGAAGGATTTTTACACCATGTAGTTCGGGTATCAAATGACGTGTATCTTCATCTAACCCGATCAAGCCTTTTTCTACAATTTGCATTACAGCGACAGTGGTAACAATCTTGGTCATGGAAGCAATCCACCCATGGGAGGAAATAGTGAAATCCGCAGAGTCTACTGCTCTGCCAACTCGACCAGCTTCTCCCTTGTATAGGACATCTTTTCGATTAGCTATAAACTCATGAGAGCTTTCCAGATTCTTACTATTTTTATCAGTCACAATGAAAGCTACACCGAGGACTCTGTGTTTTGTATCGTCCCCTAAAGCCACGTATTTTTGCAATATCTGATCCAACTTGTCCATTGAATCGATATCAAACGCGAGTACACAGTAGGAGTTAGTAAGAGACGACTGGCCAAGATATCTTAACAGAGGATTGAATTTCCTTTAAAAGAGCTCAAAATATATGCAGAAGAGTCCGGTACAGATGCGGAACAGAGAGGAGTCCATGGAGCTATATAAGAGACTTTGAACCTGCGTAAGCTTTATTCACCGTAGGTGACCCACCAGTCAGCATCATCTAAATCATTCTAATACTACTCTTGCCCGATGTGGGGGCAGGGTCGATGAGTTAAGCCTTTCATAGACCGAGGACCGAGGCAAGGTGCGAAATAACGTATTATAGATGTCGTCGCTCCAATCGGTCCGAGATGATCCACTTAAAGCATCACAAGGGGAACGCCACTTTTGGACCACCCCACCGCTCCTAAAAATGTTGAATATCACAGCGGTATTTGAATTTCTTTATGTATCGAGAGATAGCGGATTATATCCAATGTATCTGTTGTGGATCTAGGTAGTTTTTAGCCTGTCATGGCAGCAACTCCGTGCTAAAACCGAAGGACAAGATCTTTGGGCGCAATCATCGAAGAATATGGCATGATGGAAGAGTAAGTGGAGTCAAGTAATTGTTGTAAAGTAGAGCTTTTAAGCTTCTGGGCACCAAGAGAATACTCATCACGCGTATATATTCCGCTAAGTATACCCTTTAGCATTTATTTATCAGAAGACGTAAACTAGTTTTTGTCAGAGAGCTATATTAGTCGTACTCAATTGATCAGGCATCAGTCACTATTCCGATATTTAAATTCTCAGGTGCATGCTACCACCAGCCAAGCCCCCGTCGATCTTGACATCGGTCCCTGTGATCCAACTGCCCGCACCGCTCAGAAAACACAGGCTCATTCCAAGTAAATCTTCCGTCTGTCCACGCCTTCCCAGAGGAGGTGCATTCCTCATAACTTCCTCCATCTCCGGCCTATTCCTCGTAGCTGCGCGTCCCATCTCGGTCTCGATATACCCTGGGGAGATGCTGTTTACGCGGATCCCATGGGGCGCAAGTTCCACGCCTAGATGCAAAGCTAGAGTCTTTACGGCTCCCTTTGAGGCTGCATACATGGATGTGTGTTCCTGAGGAGTCGTGGTATGTGCAGTTTGGGACGAGAGAAATAGGATCGATCCACCCGGGTGGGTCTGCCGAGCGCTCGACGAAATGATGTGCTTGGCCGCGATCTGCGCAGTTAAGAATGTACCCATCACCTGTATTTCGCGATTTTTGAGTAAGCTCTTTTAAATCTGCTCATTTGTTTCCATCACAATCAAAACAATGAGATGGGGATGAGATTACATTCACATCTAAGATGCGGCGTGATTCATTCTCGGTGTGGTCCAGGAATGGCTTGTCTAGGGCGATGCCGGCAGCGGTGATGCTGATTTATCATCTTGTTAGCTTCATGTGTTTGATGATGGTATATATTTCCATGATTCAATGTTGGGAAGGCGAAACCCCAAAGCCTACCAGTTATCGACTTTTCCAAAGTCGTTCATCACATTGTCGAATGCAGCCGTCAAACTTTCGTGGTTTGTGACATCAGCCCGGTAGTATCTCCACTGCACGCTCCATTTTGCTTCCAGTTCGGCAATGGGCGAGGCAGGCTCATCAAGAATATCGAGGAGAGCAATGGCGCTTCCGTACTCAGCGCATGCCTCCGCTAGGGCGAATCCGATGCCTCGTGCGCCGCCTAGTAACATGAGCGATTTATGAAGATGAGTTAGATATTGAGCGGTACCAGTGATTACTGTCACTTTCTCGTCGAGTGAGAAGAGCTTGTGGAGAGGGCTGTTGGCGTTACTTGGAGCCATGACTGATGGACGAAAGTGGCAATCTCTATGCAGCTGCAGGTATTCACGCTATCGGTTGTGAATGATGGGAGTGATTTCTTGTGGTTTATTGCTGCCTTGAATTTGACTGAGCGAGTGCTGCTATATATTCTTTTAACCCCACGTTTTCCCCGCGCCACCCGCCTTCCAGTCCGGATCTAAACCGTCATCCAGCGTGATAAAATTGCCAAACCCACGAGTTTCGTGTGTAATAGATTTGTGGAGGCATAATTCTAAGCCAGTCAAATCTAGGCCGAAAACAGACTCTCTAAGGTTTCGGGAAAGGATTGCCGCGGTGATATCAGCACATGGCGCAGTGTGTAAAATGGTTCTGGAGGCGCAACTACCAGTGATCGCCCGACCAATCTCAGGGCCCAAAGGCGGCGCGACTGCCGGAATAGGATCTCGATCCGCCCATTGCCCCATGACGGGTGGGGCTTGGCGTCCTGGCTTTCGCTCTTACTGTGTAACTCTTTTGTAGACGCTTTCAGGTCGATCTAGTTGATGTTGAAAACTCGGGTGATTGGATCTTCGACATCGCATATCGTGTTCTAGGCCGGGCAGTGGCTTATGACCTTTCACTTCATGGTGTCCCTTTAGTTGCGCCCTACACCTATCTAGTGCCTTAAGCTCTTAGAGGCAACTTAGCATGGATAGGCCGCACAGGCAGCTACTTAAAACCTGCCCTTACTTTTAGGTGCTCAGTGCGCTACTATACTCAATAAGAAGTTACCGCTTCGCGGAAAATGGCGTACATTAATATACATGTTTGAATATCGTGCCTTAAGCTAATGACCAGTTGGTATTAATAAGATGTCAAAATGTGTGATTTGTTCGTACTTGACGCTATCAATTCATGTGCGAAATACCCAAGTGAGGCCCCAAGTTTCGCTATCTTCTGTCCTACTCCAAGGAACCAAATTCTAGCGGCCTGTCTTCCATTTTGCTCAACAATGCCAAAGCCATCCCATCACTCTCCAGGGTGTTTCCCTGCCCCAGTGAAGCTTTGAATTGCTCAATGACACTGATAGTCTCTTGATCGGAGCAATGTTTTGCTATATCAAGGGGTGTACCCCATTTACCCCCACCTCTGAGTATTACATAAGACCTCTCATCAATCTGATCCAGAAACTTGCCGCTCTGGAGAAGAAATTGCATGATTGAGGAATTACCAGCAGAGGCAGCAACATGAAGCGCTCCGACATTTTTACCATAACTCTGACGAAGTTTTCGGTCAAACAAGATGTCAGTCCTTTTAAGGAAGATCCTAACAATGTTTAGATGGCCCTTCTTGACTGCCCATAGCCAAGGAGAACAACCGCTTTCATCCAACTCATCAACGAACAAAGAGTTCGAGCTAAGCAATTCGGTAACAGCTCTGTCATCTCCATCGAAAACTGCATTTCGAAGCTGTGCTGTCCTCAGCCATGCCTGTACTTCCGGATTTTGTAGATCCTCACGGAATGTCGAAAGAATCCAATCTTCGTTTCCTTGACGTCCAGCGATCTTGAGAGCGCTGGTACCTTTCTTGTCTGCTACCCACTTGTCATATTTTCCAACTTCAACTAGGTATGATGCAATTTCCACCTGGTTGTATGCTGCTGCTGCCATTAGTGGAGTGCGTCCTTTGGTGTCCAGTCGTGGATCAACCCCATGTACATGTAGCAATTCTCTCAAAACCGCTTGACGGCCATATCGAATTGCCGTATTCAAGTAGACAGTGTGTGTCGTCGTCTTCGAGGGATGAGATGACACCGAACCTGGATGCGCTAACACTTTCTTAGCGGCTGAATCTAAGCCTAGACGGAGAGATGTTGTGAGTAGGCTGTATATATGCCTATCTTCAAGTCGACCACACTGTGCCAAGATCTTAATTGCAGTTTCTTCTTCGTGAATATTGAGAAGCCATCCGATGATATTTTTCGATGAGCGTTTGTCCATACTCTCCCAGTCTGTTTTTTCGAGAATTGATTCCAACATTCTGTATCGCTTGAAACGACTAGCTGTAATGAGTGGATTGGAGTTGAAATTCTTCTCAAGCTCCCTCTGGGGTATAAACTCTTCCCATTGAGATAGCCAAAGCTCGAATGCTGGAAAGTTGCCCCCTTTGATTTCTTCAACGATTTTCAAAGATTCTAGGGTGCCATGCCATGGAAAGCCGTTGCCATCGTATGAATCCTTGTGATAGTCTGCTTTGTGCTTCTCAAGATTCTCAGCCGTGCTAAAACCGACCATGGAAGAATGACATCCGTTTAACAGACAGTAGAAAGAGCGTTCATGCTTTTTGAGATGCGTATCCCGGGAATGCTGATTTTTAAATCCTTCCTGGAATGAGACACAATGCAAATAGGGGCATTTGAAGAGATTATTCCCGTATATGGGCTCAAGTAGAGCAAGAATGTGTTCCCGTGAAATCATATTCTCCATCATCGATCGTACATTGGACAGCTTTACGTCAAGCTCCAAAGCCAAGGCTTCAGCGTTGTCTTTCATAGAACCTCGGCGAAGATTTTTTGTGTAGATGGCAGCGCGCTTGAGGTTGGTGACGAAATCCTCTTTCTTGAACACTTCAAGGCTGTCCACAGATGTTGGAGAGAGTGCTTCTTTCGCAAAAACATTGACCCGTCTTGAAACGAAACTTCTTAGAGTCCCGCATAACTTGCTATAATCTGAAGCAGAAATCATTTCTATCTGCGAGCACAAGTCGTGTAAATGGTCAAAAGCATGCACTAGAGCATACTCTGTGAACGCATAATGGCCAGTGAGGACATATTTTCGTGTGGAATCTTGGGTAATGTTCATGTTATGGGAGTCGAGTGCCAGTTGAGAAAAGCATAACCGAGTCAGATTGAGCATTTCAGTCTGTCTGGGTAATTCTGGCTCGTGCTCAAGGAATCTTCAAACAGAATTTAGTTAGAAAACATGCAAGGGTCGGAAGATAGCAGCACTCACAACTTTGCAGTGAGATGCACAATGGCTATCGCACCACTTTTTCTGACTTCAACCAATGATCCACAAAAGTGCTTCACATCTCTCACAAGTTTTCTATCGGGATCAAATGAGCAATCCTCTGGGTCTAAACAAATGCAACCCTGCACTTCGTGCCACTTCAGAGGCCTTTTTGCGCAGAGCAGCCAGCTGAGCAATTTTTTGGCCATGTTTCTCTCTTGGGGACTTGATTCATCGAAGATTCGAATTCTTATACGGTAATATCTGGAATGTGTTAGATCCCAACATCTGACATCTCAAGTTCAACTTAAAAACCTACAATTGATTGATGTCGTGTGGTATTGATTCTATCTCCTTCCTCAACATCGCCTTGGAGATTTGAGAAGACAGATTTTCCATGACAAGCTTAGCATAGAGGAACATTCCTATAATATATTAGATATAGATATATACCAGCTTTTCGAGTGGGATTATACCGTCTGCTTTTTCAGCAACAGATTTGGCCAGACTTTGGACGCCCTGATTCGGTAGGTCAAAGGTCGCTCCTATCTCGCTTGCCTGGAGTTGGCAATAGCGCAAGATATCATCACCATTGTGTTGCGCTGTGATCGTAAACGTTGGAAATGATCTGAATAGCTTCCCAGTGTCATTGTCATCCTGGCTTATGAAACAGCAACGCAAGTTTTCAGCAGTGTTTGCTAGGCTAGTAGCAACTGCAGAGCGTATCCATGATGATATTTCATTCTTTTGGGCCTTGACACATTCGTCAACTCCGTCAATGATGAGATACAAGTTATCGAAGCAACCAATGGCCACATTCAATATTTCCCTCGCAGCCTTGGGTGACTCCAGCGATTCAGTGCTGCTAGACAGGGCCTTCTCAAGAAGGAAGGGAAACAGCGTGGGCTTGAGCTGTGCTAGTTGAAGTATGATGCTTCGTGTCAGTGCCATGACATTGTCTCGGGTGGAATCTCCATGCTTGCAATAGAAATAAGCCACAGCCGAACCTGTCCGAGCACGACATTCCTCTATAAGGGTAGAGGCAAGAATGGTTTTACCTGGCCACTGATTGTCAGCAACTTAGAGCTGATATAAATGTTCTTGGCGCATCATACCAGCTCCAGGTTTTCCATTGATCCAGAGCCACGGCTCTACAACAGGACTGATATCAATCCAATCTCTGATCAAATCCTGTTTCAGTAACCACTTCCCACTATCTGTTAGACTTTCTTGCGCTGCAAGGGAATCGTCATGATCGGAGGTACTGTCCGCAGCAGAAAGCCAAGTCACAACTGTGCGCTGCCTTTTCTTGACTTCTTCCTCTTGACTGCGTGTGAATTCATCTTCAAGAGCTCTCCTCATTTTTTGGAGCTCTTCAATGGCTACCTCCGTCTCTTTGACCCCCATAAGTAAGGTCTGGCTATCAAGCAATCTCTTGTGTGACTGTAGATTCTGGAGTATGTTCCTGAAACTGGATCTAAAGGTTTTCCACGTCGCGTTGAATATCTTTTCCCATGCTTGGTACTAGTCAGTGAATTTTTCTCAATTCGACTTTTGTGTAGCAAACCTCGTCGCCGGAAGTGTTTCATAGCTTGATGGTGGAATTTCAGAATATCTTCATAAAGAAAGCCCAATATTTTTTGGAGGTACTGGTTACGAAACTTGAGAGAGTCATATTGCTCTAATAAAGGTAGATTATCCCCGATCTCTTCGTAGGCATCGAGCAAGGTGTTCAAGGCCTCGGCTTCGGAGCTAGCCACCTACTTATAATTAGTCGTTTGGGGGGAGAAGAAACATCTGGAGCAAATCTACTAGTAGCATGAATTTTGCAGGGCCCTATCTCAAATGTCAGCACAAGGCCACTAGTATCCTGCGGATGAATACATGCCCAGATGAAACCCAGGTAGTCAGTAGCATTCAGAAACACCGAAACAACCTTGTCATACTGGTCCATCGCCTCAACAAAGGAATTAAGTCGGCGTAAGTTCTGCATGCGCTTTTCCGATGCTTGTTTCTCCTGCAGCTTACTGATGGCATTTTTTAGGTCTGCGGCAGTGGTGAAATTGAAGTCGTCGATCTCATGCTGGGCTAGGTCTGCTTTGAATTCTTTGAGGACCCGATCAAAAGGCGTCGCCATTCTTGGCACCTTGCTGTATAAATTGCCCACTGTGGTGGCTTTGATTCAAAAATTGGGGGGATGGAAGAGCCTGAAAAATAGGTCTGGAGCTATTACATGAGTATTGTTCCTGTGTTCAGCCCGGAGTCAGCCTTGCTGCGCCCTCGTGCCAGCTGATATATTGTTGAGCCGCGTTTCATCTGCTGATTTGCCATAACAACTCTTGGCGTTGTGGCTTGGATAAGACTCGGCTTCACCGGTGAAGCTACCGGAGTCTGCTCGTCAGGTGTTTGTATATGCCCTAACTAGTATTTCCTACCTTATGTTCTCAGCTGTCTACTCAACTTGTTGAATAACTCATTAAATCGAAAACATAAAATATTATTACAGTTTTTTACATTTGCAAAATTTCCATTATGGACTAGAGCAACTCGTGGGCTGGGTTAAAACGCGTAACCCTGCTTAGTGTCTGCCTTGTTTTCCATACGCGAATCACAGGGGTGAGGAGCCACATCGAGCTCCTCCTGCATCTCTTGGGTTTTCTAGATAAGACGATGTTTCGCGCACTTCTTTCGATGTTTTGATGCGACAATGCCTTCCATGAAGAGGGCCTCTAGCGAAAATTCCCGGACAGATGAAAGGCCTACCAAGCGACAAGTGGCCTCCGTCATCTACCGTGAAGCGAATTCATCATGCACGATAGACTCTCCCTATACACTTCCAAGTTTCAGCACCGAGACTTCTTGCACCTCACTGCCGAGTACGCCAGGGTGGATGGAAGAAGTCTGCTATGGCACGGTAAGCACCGCGAAACATCCGTATTTGCATCTCTATTTGCTGATTACGGACAGCTCTGTAGGGTCAAGGCGCAGTTTCTCGACGATCCCAATATTTCATCTGTCCAACCAAATGTCGAGGGAGGAGCGAGCAACTACTATCAGCTTCGAATCACCATGAAGAGGGTGTACATTCTTGAAGCACACGACGACACGGAAATTGCTCTAATCAACACGCAGATGGCGAAGGCACTACAGGAACTGGATCCAAAAGGCTTGGTGCGTTATGAAGTGTACGTCTCTGTCGCTGAGTGGACCGAAAAGGTGCGGAAAGTTAGAGCATCAGCCAAGTCGGTTTTTCTAGAGCTTGACATCTATCTCTTCGGGTCTATAGCTAATGGCGCACGCGTGGGAAAAATTCTGTCCGACACTGGCCTCTTCCTCCAACGTCCCGACTTCCTCGATAGTTCCATATCATACAACAATCCCCACGAAATTGTGTTCCCATCTGTGCATGGATCTAGCACAGAGTGGGTTGCTCCAGCGCTCGCACCGAATTCCGTGAGCAACCTGTCCGTCGACATGATCAATACGGTACTAGGCAACCTAGAACAAACGGGTAGCCTGACGGCCTTAGACGTAAATACAGCTATTGTCATTACCGAACTGAGAACGTGAGTGCAGAACGCTAGATTTTGATTCCTACAGCTGGCTGATCCGCCAAATTCAGCCACCAGAGGCAAGCCCTTGATTTTATCGCTCGGCGGGAATCGCCTCACATGCCTGAGTCCTTCTCGCTATTTAAGAATATGGTCGACGCTGGGAATCGAGATTAGTAAGTCCTCCCGAATCCGAGATCCAATGTTCTTTAACTGAAGATCTTTGTAGCTACGAACATATCGTTACCGGATACAAGCAACCACAGCGACCAACCGAAGATTTTGGAGGTATCATTGCAGACGAGATGGGTTTGGGGAAAACACTTACAATGATCTCCGCCATTTGCATGGCCTTGGACCGAGCACAACAATTCACAAGCCAAGATGCCCGTTTCAACGGACGGACTGGGATTATGAAACGAATAAGGGCTACTCTTGTGATATGTCCCTCTGTCTGTCAGTTTATATTCATCTCCACACGAAAATATATTTGCTGATTTTAACTGGTTAGTACTTATGGATGGTTGGGTGGCTGAAATTTCACGGTACGAAAAAAAACCATTCATGGGTTACCATTCGCTGACAACACTAGTCATATTGCTCCCGGATTTCTGAGATGTACCAAATATCACGGCTCAACCAAAGTGACTGAAGCCGAAATGGCTCAGTCAGATATAGTGTTGACGACGTATGCAACACTTGCCGCAGATTCGAGTCAGAAGGGCACACTTCACAGTGTCCATTGGTTTCGCATCGTCCTCGATGAAGGTCAGAGTCCTTAAAATTCTCCCTGCTTGCTTAAAGTTGACTTTGGAACAGCTCACTCTATACGGCACCAGAACACAAGACAGTTCCGCTCAGTACTATCCCTCTCTGCCAGGCACCGGTGGTGTCTCACCGGAACACCAATTCAGAATGTGCTCAATGATCTGGGCGCCCTCATTCGGTTCCTTCGCGTTCCCCAGTTAGATAGCTCATCAAGCTATCTCACCGTTGTTTCTCGCCCAATCGAAAACGGTAACAAGGCGGGTCTTCAGCGCTTGCGTGATCTTTTGAGATGCATCTGCCTGCGGCGTACCAAAGACCATCTCATGCTCCCTGATCCCGACGAACGTATCGAGCAGGTACGACTTACACAGGAAGAGCGATTGCAATACTGCAACATAGGAGATGAGCATAAACAGGCCATCGACAAGGCCATAAGCGGAAGCAATCCAACAGAAGCGCATAGGATTATCTTTAGTGCAATTTTGCGGTTGCGAATGTTTTGCAATTCCGGCCTTTTTGGGTACAGCCCGGCCAGTGCTGTTGATCAAATGAATTCTTCTGGAGATGAGGGACTTTCAATGCTCGAGCAGAGGGACGGAGCGATATGTGCGTACTGCTCATGCGATGTAAACTCAGTCGGAGAGCAGGAATCGATCAACTCTGGGATGTTTCTTGACTGTTCGCACCTCCTTTGTGTGAGCTGTGTGTTACAAAACAAGCAAAGCTCACCCTATGGAGAATGCACTCTCTGCCCGTTATGTAACACACTATATCCGATTCAAGGACTGCAAAAAGAGAGGGTGGGTAGCTCGAAAATGGTGTCCCCTGAACCGATAGGGCACAGTACCAAGTTCGAAGCTCTGACACGAGATATCCTTCTTCACCCAACAGAAAAATGGTATGAACCTATCGCTCCCCATTCCCTCGTAGGTACTTAGCTGACGCTTGATTCATAGTATCGTTTTTTCATCCTGGAAAAAATCCATACATCTAGCGTCCGCCTACCTCACCGCCCGTGGCATTCAAAATTGCGTGGTTGACGGCTCGCTTACGCTACCGGAGCGCCGCCAACAGCTCACCCTGTTTCAGCAAGACTCAAGCTTCCCGGCTCTGCTCATGACACTCGGCACAGGTGCAGTTGGGCTGAACCTTACCGTCGCGAGTCGCATTCATATCCTCGAGCCGCAATGGAACCCCTCGATTGAGAAACAGGCTATTGGGCGTGCCATGAGGCTGGGCCAGGACAAAAAGGTGACGGTTTTGCGCTACATCACCCAGGAAACAGTCGAACAAGTATGTATTGATTTTCTACATAGCTCCTAGATACTCGCTTACAAAGGGGGTCGTGTAGTACATCCAAACAAAACAGGAAAAGAAGCTGTACCTAGCTCAACTCGGCTGGAGCACTGACACGAATGGGTCAGACGACGACAAACTTAAGAAGGCCAAGGTCAGTATTCATATGGAATATTCGACTTGGTATACTGACTTGATACTGCGACTAGGACTTAAGAGACTTACTCTTCGTATCTTAACCTGTCATCTCGGGGCAAAGAATGACAGCAATATGTTTGTTGCAGAACGGAATGAAATTATGATATACAGGTAGACAACTACAAATACAGATTAGAAAGTAAAATCGCACAGTAACAGCATCTTGAAAATATCTTCCTTCGCCCCCTCATAGAGAGTGAATTAATGTGCAGTCTCGGTAGAGGGCCTCAGGGTCCTGGCGTCCCCGTCTGTAGCACCCCACGTCCCACCGAGTTCAGCTTCCTTCTTCTTCGCCTCGTGCTCAGCGACCAACTGCTGCTTATAAGGGTGGTCTTCCGGCATGACCATCTGCTTCATGGTGACTTTGTCGGCGGCTGCTGGCTCCACCTCCTCCGTATCCTTCTTTTTCCTCAAGAATCGATCGGCAAAGGTCTTGTGCCCATTGCGTCTACGCCAGTAGATATGGATGACGTAAAACAAAACAATCAAGAAAACGACGGCGCCTATGACGCTGCCGGCGATTACAGTTCCAGTAATATTTTTCTTTTTGCCGTCAGAGTCGCCGGATCCACCACCACCTCCTCCTCCTCCTCCTCCGCTGCCGCCTCTGGAGCTTCCGCGGCCACCACTACTGGAACTGCTGCTGCCCCCTTTACGGGGCTCTAGAATATGGATGCTAGAAAATATATTCAGAGGAGCGCTTTCAAACCGACTGCAACGGGACAGTATAAATTCATTCTTACCTGGATTCTGCCAAGAGGTTCGCAGCATGGTTAAGAACTACCGCAGAACGAACAGCAAGTGGTGCCATGACTGAGCTTCGCTAAGTTGCCGGAAGATGCTAAAATGCTTCTGCTAATTTTCTAAAATTATGAATGCCTATGAATTATTGTGAATTCGCGGTCTAAGCACCCCTCCGCCGTTTTTTAAGTTCGTGATGGTAAAGAAGGCAAACGAAATGATGCGCCTTCGCATAACGCGACGTCATTCTGCAAGCGAAACCAGCCCTGTCCACCCTGCGCAGTATAACACCCCGCAGAGGCTGATGATTGTATGATAGGTTGGGAAGAACGGTAAGGGAAGATCATGTCTTATAGCAGGAGAGATCCAATAGCCCTTGTTGAGATGTCGACGTCATAAGCCCGGATCACACCACTAGACAGGGCTTTTCGCTGCACATTTCTTACTGTCGATTAGGCTGAAGACATCTTTGCACTCGATATTTGGCCCCCAACTTTGTGAACGTTGGGTTTGATCTTCTATCAATCCCGCTGTCGTCCCCGCGACGATACGTCACAGGGTTTTATCCATCCCTGTGCTAAAATTCAAATATCCGAATGTGTCGCTATCAGGCGAGAAGGCAAAAGCCCCCCACTCAGGCAAAGTAGACCTACGAGAAGTTGGTGAAGCTCCTCCATGAAGCTTAATGGCTCAGGAAGATCATCGTATGTCGACGACATATAGCTCGAATGCTCAGCCGCACATAAGCCAAACGAGGTACTGGGTTGATGCTGGGCGCTTAGAAAAACATCAAAGGCGATGCGAAACGGCATCTTATATGTATTTGGACCGAAAAGTGAACCGAAGGCTGGTAATAGAACGGGACGGATAGGGCTGATGGCAAAAGCTCATGTTTCGCATAACAAGTTCGAGCGAGCCTGTCGTGATTCTAGGATAACCCTCACTCATTTACCAAAATAGGCACTATCCCTATTCTTCCCAGTTTCCACCAAATGCGTACTATATTGTCCTTATATCTCAACGTTCATTAATTCCAATAGTCCTTCTCCTGCCTCAGCTCCTTGCCTGTAACGATCCGGTCCGACCCGTGAACGACTAACCGAGCGTCGCAACGCGCCCTAGTCCTCACCATTCCATCAAAAAGCCCAAGCAGGCTCCAGCGCCGGGTCTCTGCTCTGCAATGCGAAACCTTGACATTGACATGCATGACAGTGCCATGCCAAAATGTCGAAACGCAGAGCAGCGCATGAAGCGCGCGTACCCAAGGAGTCGCAGATCATGCTACCGAACTCTCATACATGCGCCAGCGAACCAGTTTCAGTCTGCGGTCGCGTGGCTCTCATGTGGAGAGTAAGAGGAATATTCTTATAATGCTGCGAGCAAGCGCCCTGCTGTCTTTTCTTTTTGTCACAGTCCTTTCCGCCACCAACTTGGAAGAGTTTTGTTCCAGTCTTCACGATCCGATACACGGTACCATCACCCAGGTACACGCCACCCTGAAACACGCGCCTAGACCCCCTCTACCACCCCTTCGGATAAACCCAAAAGGGAAAAGAAGAAGAAAAAGTGAAATGCCCGCCTACTTCCTCACGGGCGCAAACCGCGGCGTCGGCCTCGAATTCGTGCGCCACCTCTGCCCCAACCCGGACAACAAAATCATCGCCGCGGTGCGCAGCCGCCGCAGCGACCTCACCGAGCTCAAGGCGCTCGCCTACAATGGCAACGTGCACATCATCGAATGCGACGTCTCGTCGCCCGACTCCATCTCCAGCCTCGAGTTCCGCGTCGCCGAGATCCTGTCCAAGACGGGCTCCAGCCTCGACTTTGTGTTCAACATTGCCGGCGTGAACGCGTCGTCGGCGGACACGTCCGTGTCCATCGACCCCAGGTCGCTGGAGCGGCACATGAACACGAATGTGCTGGGCCCGGCCAAGATTGTGCAGACGCTGCAGAGGTATCTTGCGAGGGGGGCGGTGGTGATGAATGTTTCGAGTGGGTTGGCGAGTTTGACGTCGGCCAGGAGCACGGCAAAGTGCTGTACGTATTCAATCAGCAAGGCGGCGCAGAATATGCTGTCGTTGCACCAGGCGAGGGATTTGAAGAGGAGTCATGGCGGGATTGTGATTTGTATGGATCCGGGGTGGGTGAAGACGAGGATGGGGGGCAAGGGGGCCATGGTCGAGCCTGAGGTTAGCATTCAGGGCATGTTGGAGGTGCTGAGGGGGTTGAGGAAGGAGGATAGTGGGAAGTTTTTTAGGTTTGATGGGAGTCAGGTGCCGTGGTAGCGTTGAGGGTGGACATGTACAGTCTGCAGGATCAGAACCAATACTTAATAAATGATTCTAGAGAACAAATAGAGGATTGAGATTTATCGTATTTCAGAATTGACAAATTTTTCATTTACTGATATCTCAGAGTAAGAACAAACTTTCCACTTCCGTCTTCTTGTATGACTTGGTACAGAGCTCGAGACGTAGTAGGCAGCTGGAAGTCAGTTCCCGCATCTTGAGTTCTCTGATCAAGTTCTGTGGACTCTGGGCCTGTCAGTCTTTCTGCTAGTCTCCAGAGCTGCCTACCTTTAGAGTTTGGTGTAACTATTTGGAGAAGGTCAGACGTCGAGCCATCGTGGACAGTATAGTAAAAGAAGATGCATGAGGAGAAGACCTGGCTTTGCCTTACATATCTATTCTAGCAACCGAATATGCCATTGCCCAGTTCTACCCAACCCTCAGTGATGGGACCAGCAAAGGCCTTCTTGATGGAGTCAATCCTATCGCCATAGCAAACCCAAGGTCTGACAGGTGTCACTCGGTATGAGGGGCTCGGGAGCATGGACATGCCTGTCCCGATGCTGAACACGTTGGACTTGGGCCCCGGTGGTGACTCTTACTCGTTGCCCTACCCGATCTATTCGGGTCCTTTCAAAACACTTCTTCACTAATCCTCCATAACAAATGTCCGGTCAGCCCCATCTCCCGGATGATGCTGATAGGTTGTTTACAAGCTGCATAACCCACCGATAGAAGGATGACTGCACTCCCAGCCGCACCGGAAGCAATACTACGGGCATCAGCGCACTGAGGCTTCCTAGTCCACCCCCCCAAGAAGCAGAACGAGGCAATCAAAAGGCAACCAATTTATCACACTCCATGTTAGGGCAGAATCCCGCAGGCTTTCGGGTGAAACGAAGTCGGTCCAACTATCAAACATAGAAGGAGCACGCATTTCTAACCTGATCGAAACTAGACTTGGCGTTTAAAGGGAGCAAGGCACCAAATCATGGGCAATGTATGCCTGTTTCAATATCACCAAGGGTGATCGACGGCCCATGCCAGCGTGGCGGAGCACGCGATTCATTCAAGAACGTGGGGAGAGGTCTCATGATTCCTCCCCGTAGTGATTCGTGAGGCGCTGGTGGCAGGGCGTTGATTGGGGGGGCTGGGAAGCCACCAGAGTGCGGCTCAGTTGACACGAGGGCAATGATTTGGGGGAGAAACGAAAGCCCCCAAATTTTTCCATGGGTCCGATAAACATTCCAACTTTTGCCGGAGTCAGATCTGGAGTCGTGAATGCAAGAGTCATGTGAGCGGGTAGAAGTGGAGACGAGGGCGGCGCGAAGTCGCGTCCCACCAAGAGCCGCGCAAGGCTGACTCCAGCGGCTGCTTGGGACCTTCCACTTCCTGGACGCCCAAGACGGCCGATTCCAAATATCAGACTCGAGCTTGATCTCCTGCAGTTGGTTTTTCCATCAATTGCCTCTCCCAAAAGCATTCCAAATAGCACAATACACGTCGATTCCAAATACCTCGCAGCACGCGAACCCCCCCAGACTGTGACGTGACGCGCCCTTCTGCCTCGGCATCCACCCCCCACCACCACCCCGCCAAAGCATCTCGACATCAGCACATTCAGCCCGATAACCCACCTCTGGAGAGACGCCACGGCTTAAAAGGCGCAAAGCACCCACTCATGCCCACCACGCGCAACCAACGCAAGGAAGCCGCCATGACAGAAGCACTCAAAATCTTCTTCAGCTCCCCCCGCTTCGCCGTCGCAGGCGCATCCAGCGACACCAGCAAGTTCGGCCACAAGGGTAAGCCCCCTCCCCACCCACCTTCGCCCACGCCCAAAAAAGCAACAGAAAAGGATATGAGAAGAAGAGCAGGTCCCCCGGCTAACACCTCTTACACAGTCTTCGTGTGGTACCTCGCCCACTCCCTCCCCGTCACCCCCCTCAACCCCCGCGCCCCCACCATAACCGCCCTCTCCTCCCCCCACCCCACCCTCCCCTCCCCCTCCTCCCTCCCAAACCCGCAGGACCACTCCCTCTCCGTCATCACCCCCCCGGCCGCGACCAAGGCGCTGCTCAAGGAGGCCCACGACGTCGGCGTCCCGGCCGTGTGGCTGCAGCCCGGCAGCTTCGACGACGAGACGCTCGAGTGGGCGAGGGCGAGGTTCAAGGCCGTGATTGCGGGAGAGGGGGGAGGCGGCGGGGAGGGGTGGTGTGTGCTTGTGGACGGGGAGGAGGGGTTGAGGGCGGCGGGGAGGGAAGAGGGGGCGAGGTTGTGAGGGTTCTGCGGGTTCGAATGAGTGAGGGGGGTTCGGAGTCCCGAGGGAGAGGAGAGATAAGGAGGTGCTGGGTGCTGGGTGACGGGTACACAGGAAAAAAAACAACCCCCCAAGGGCGAGGGCAACTGCGGATATTTCGAAGAGTTTCGGAAGGTAGAAGACCGGATGATTCTGGCCTGTGGAGATCCGAGGGCGCTCGTTGCTGGAGGATCGAAGTGCGGTGCGGTGCTGTGCCGACCCGATTACGCATGCGAAAAGTGAGGCGGTCACCGCCAAGCCGACCCTATAGAGCAGCATCATGCGGAAGACGCTCCAGGAGCACTCGGTGGATTCATCGGCTTGGTCGGGCTATTCTCATGGCCCGTCCATGTTGCCCTTTCTTCTGCATTGCGTGGGGAGACAGGGGAAGCGGAGGGCGTGCTGCGATGCCTTTGTCGTTTTTCCGAACGGCCGTCGAGCCATGACCTGGAGTGTGTATAAGCAATGGAATTACAGTCCTTATCTCCATCTTACTGGCCCTAGATGGTATCTGATTACAACAGAGTGGGATTCATTGGTGGCTGCATTTTTGCCGTCCTGGGAATGACTCCTTCAAACATCAATTGGTCACCTTGGACATCATCTCACGCGCGTTTTGAGAGGCTTAGAAGAATCTTTTACCATCACAATCTAGATTTAAACTCCAAAATATGACTCACGGAACAAGTACCCAGAATAGAAATGAGGAAGGAAGAAAGAAAAGATAATAAAAATAACCAACTTTTCGTTACACAGTGCGCCGGTGTCCCGATTGGGAAGAGTAGACAAGGTCCGTAATGTTGAATCTGCAACCTCTTCGACACACATCACCTCGCACCAGTCATCCCCACAATCGGGAAATTCTCTGCAGTCTTGCTAGTCGGCGGCGCCATGGTATACATGGCACGGTGCATAGCCTTGTCGTGTCACCCTCGTGTCTCGGTCGTGTCAGCCCATGATTGGAGCCTCGTCGCAAGGGGCCGTAGATATAGATCGATTGGAATCCCTCAGAAAGACATGAGCCAAGAGTGTAACCTTGAGATATGGGTGTGTAAATGAACTTTATGTGAGTATGCGGGGAAGGCGTAGAGTTGAGCTGCAGCCTGATCGGTAAAAGCTGTATGCGTTTGCCGTGCATACTTGTCGCACGAGAACCAATAGTTCGGTCCACAGAGCTTGGAGTGATACACTCCACGTCGGCGATTGTGGACGTGGCCTCAAACTTCGAGTAGGGTGATTTTGTGCCCAAGACATGTCTCGCCCAGTCTTGGTTGCGTCTTCCTAGCCGACAGTTCAATAGAACACGCGTATGGTCTCTTCGTCAGCGGCGTCTTCTGCAAGCTCCCACAGCTCCTGCACGCGCTTGATCTTGCCATTCCGGTCGTCAAAAGTCTCGCCCAGTCGCATGACGCAAGAGAAAACGATATTCCAACCATTGACACCAGAGACGTAGAATGCTTCGGCTACAGCTGCCTCCCTGCTCCCAAACCTGGCCAATCTGTAGATGGGCTTGCCATGTATGAACTGTCCGAAAGGTTCCGTGGCGGGATTAGTCGTAATAACCATGTAGTAAACGAGACCAGTCTTGTCGAGGCTCTCCGATTTTTCGTCGGTGCATTGTGGACAAGCCCCCGAGAAGCTGACTTCAGATGTGTGCCCAGCAGTGCAATCGTAGATGTCGTCGTCAGTGGGCGTGGTCAAAGCAGCAGACGCCCATACGCGAGCCAACCATGGTGGTGCAATACTGTAGGGACGAGGGTTGAAGAGGTCAGTGAGAGCCACCTGTCCGCCATTGGGGCCTTGCTTGTTCAGATGGCGCAAGAAGCTCTTGCAAGGCTTCTCGTACCACAACCCGGACTCTCCATGCTGAATGATCCATTTCGATTCCTCAAAGTCGGCTGCCTGGGCTCGGTACTGCGTCAAGAGCACATTTCTCTTAGCCGGTAGAATGCGGATGATCTTTTCAGGATCCAGAAGAGACTCGCCCGAGTAGCGCGTAGGAATGAAATCTGAGGGTCGGAGGGCAGCTTCACCGCATCTAAACTCGGGTTCTACAATATTAGGGAACAACAGCTGAGATGACAATGGACGTGGAGGCGGCGGTGGTGGTGGAGGGGAGGGGGCGGTGGAGGAGCACAGTGGGGTGGAGGGGGCGGCGGCGGCGGCGGAGGAGGAGGCGGCTTTTCCATGCATTAGCAAATGCTGTCGTTAATCTATTTCCAAACCTACCAGTTGAGCAATCGGAGGTGGTGGTGGCGGGGGTGGAGGAGGGGGTGGTGGTGGCGGCGGCTGGCAATGCTTGATTAGTATTAGCCATAGATGGATATTCAATGTCATACCGGTGGCGGTGGTGGTGGTGGTGGTGGCGGAGGCTGAGGCTAGAAGCTTTAGAACTTGTAATCAAGATGAACGAATGCTAGCATGACCTACAGGTGACGCTTGAACACGGTGAGATTGAAATTGACCGGGAATGCCTTTGAAACAGTGGTATGGATAGCCTAGATCATGAAGGAAAGGATGGAAGAGATCAACTTTCTCCGCAGATGAAGGTACCAGATACTCGCTCGTTGCGATTTCCTTCTTAGCAGGTGGCAAAGGAAAATGGCAACAAGGAGCCATCTCAGTTGTTTTCCCCAGAGGAATCTGACGGCCAGACGATTCCAATTTAGGCCTCAAGGCCAGATTGTTCATACTTGAACTTGCAGGTCGATTAAGAGCCGGAGAGCCCAAAAGTGGAGGTGAAAGCACTCCATCGATGACATCTTGAGCATTTTGTGGTTTATCTGGATGATCGATTTCTTCAAAAGAAGAATTAATGAGTTTCATGGGAGGATCATTCTCAACGAATACAATATCTTCTGATCCCATCTTGAATGTGTTATTCAACTGCGACGACTGGACCTCCTGAAAGAGTCTTTTTAAAGTATGCCCTTGTAGGTGACTGAGGGGATGGATCAAGTTTTATACGAAGAATCCTTTTGATCTAAATAGGGTTAAGTGAGGCTGTGGACCAAAATATTTCTGTGAATGACAGGGTAGGGTTGGCGTAATTTTTTTTTTTGGAAAATTCCGGTCTCCGTGCATCAAAATGGGGCTAATATCATGCAAGCGCCCCAGCTGACCATTTTGTTTCGCCTTTGTGGTGCCACTCTCATAGTAGAGTTGGAATTTACTGTGCCAGGACATCTGTTGGCAGTGCACTGCAGATCTTAGCAAAAAAAACCGGTATGGTGGGACGCCAAAATGCTGGCTTTGCAGCATGCCGTAGCGTGCGTGCCTCACTACTCCAAATACTTGGCTTGCCAGGTTGCGTATGAGGGGTAACTTCCGGTGTCGATTGCTGGCAGTTAGTTCACGTAAAGTCCACTCCATATCAAGTCGGAAGAGTGCCTCCAGTTTGGACCGACATTAGACCCCGAATCTCACATTTGTCGACGGCCAGTCACATAGTGAAGCGGGGACAGATACGCGGCTTGTTCTTGGTATGGCACGGCAGCACAGAGAACCAGGAGGCAAGAGTGGGGGGTTCCGACTGAATCCTCAGTTTGCGGTTTCAGCCATTCGTCCGCAGACATCAAATTCGGCCTGCCGGGGAGGAGGAATCCGAGGGAAACCCGGTAACAGGGAACCTTGACGCTCCGGCGATTCCCTTAAGCCTTCTTACCATATTGTTTGCCCTTGCCGAAGGAAGGACTGGCCGCCCTGATATCATCCGGTGTCTTATTTGGCGCATTTAGAGATAGTCCCGGCGAAAGAGCAGCTCTGAGCATCAGGCAACTGGGGCCGGAAACGAGCGGCAGTGAAGTCCGGTGTGCTGCGATAAGCAGGAATAGCAGGGTCCAGTTTCCTCCGGGCAAGAAGCAAGGAATGAACTCGAATCTAATATAACCGTAGAACTGATCCAGACCAGATATTGAGCCGTGACGATTCTGTTGAACGTCCAGTCAAGTTGGGCAGCTAAGCGAAACTTTGAGGATTCCAGCGAGGATTGCAGCGCGGTGCAGCCAGTCACACCGCTTGTTTCTTGCGCGCTTCCAGCCAATAGAGATACCGGCAGTGCATCGACAAGAGTCATGAGAGAGCTCGATGCATCTCGCGAAGCACGCTCGTTGACCAGCACTCAAGGCTGAGGCAATGTAGCGAGAGGTGTTTAGAACAGCCTCAATCCGGCTAAACCATGGTGGTACCTGCAGTGTATTACTCCGAGTAGAGCCGCAGGGGCTTTTCACCGGACGACGCCTAAGGCCCAAGGCTTGCCACTTCGACGTATTGATACTCGATGAGTGAGGCAAAGAGAGGCGATGGCTGCCGTGAAAGAGTAGCGTCAAGGCAGGCGCTTTGGAAGCTCGCGACCCAAAGATATAGACTAAGACCGGTCAGTGATGTGCAGAAGGAGATTAAAAAGAGATATGATTGTCGACCGCGGGGAACAGGGTTTATATCCTTTGGCCTAAGGCTGAGTTAGACATATCGAGGCGGAAAACCACGCCCAGTGAGGGGACCATGGAAAGTGAAGGGGAAGAAGCAATATATATCGAGGCGGCCGCCACTTACATGGGCAGCAACGTCAACTCGAACACCTTGGTGAAGGATCGACATGAAGGTAGAGGAGTTGAACGGTTGCGACTGGGGATGGCGAAAATGAGGCGACTAGACGAGTGATCCTCGGACGAGAGTATAAAATGGTTGGTATGCGAAGGAAAATCATGGAAAGAGCAAAGAGGGTAAGACGAAAAGATGAAAGGATGAAAGCGAGATAGCGATGAAGGGGAGTCTTACTCTTGTAGCAGAGAGGGGAGGACAGGACGTTAGAATAAATCGCAGGACTCGGGATGGATGGTCATGCCTCGCCCAGGTGCCCGTAATCTGGTGAACCTTCGCGCCAACCCCAATCGGGGTCTAGTAGCGCCAAGACAGGCGCATGTCGTCAGATAGCTCCAGGACCTCCTCGAGCACCTCCACGCTTGCTCCAAGCCCCAAAACTCCGATCGCATAACACCGTCAACATGGCCAACGGGTAGGTCGCTTTGATGGGCAAAGTGTCGCGTAGCTAACAGTTGCAGCTGGGCTCCCTTTATTGGCCTCGTGGTCGTCGCCATCTTCTGCGGCGCTGCTTGGTTTCTGTCGCCCAAGGGCGAGAATCAAACGTACGTACCTTGATATCCGATACCATTCCCTCGTCCCTACAGTACGAGACTGCCTTGCCTGCGGATTATCGAGCTTTGTGGCCCTTCTCTTTCCTGGCCGACCCAACTCCCTGCGACTCTCCACTGCGATGCGGCCACGACACCTCGGCGACAGCTTCGCAGCAGGACTCGGGGCTATGTTGCGGGGAAACAAAGACACACGAGGGCAGAAGTGGGCAAGTGGGGGCAAATAACCAAGAATGCGAGATGAATGATGTGTTGTTGCCCTCGGGGCTTGGCCAGGTCCCGACGACGCTATAAGTCTTTCCGCAAGGCATACCGCGGTATCCTGAGGCATCAGCTCGCTCACCGATCCGCAACGTCACGTTTCGCAAACAGTCGCTCCACAGACGTGGTACCTCGCCATTGAGCAGAACACACCTGCTATCCCGAACCTCGACGCCACCAGAGCTCAACATCGGTCCGCATGCTCGGCCAGGTCGCGCCATGTGCCCTGCGCCCTATGCACGATATATCAGAAACAGGGACTTGACTAACTTGTCAAATAGCGTCTGGCGCTCCACCCTCCTCCTCTCTGCCGTCTCCATGTACATCATGTGGGCCATCACCTTCCTGGCACAACTGCACCCCCTCATCAATCCCATTCGTGGAGATCTGAGGGCAGAGCACGAATGAAAGGATACGAACCATCCGAGACGAGGCATTCGAATCGCGGAAATAACCCTGAAGAGACAAACCTTGGGACAAACGGTCCGCCACCCGACGGAACGCGGACGTACGATAGATGGTGAAGGGGCGCCGAAACGAAGCAGCAGCAGCAGCGGATCCGCGGTATCTACTATGCATATTTAGGCCAGGGAGTTTTTATTTCCTTTTTTTCTCTCTCTTTTGACATGGGTTGGTTGCTAGGGCTGTACAAATAAACTGCGCCATCAAATTATGATGGCTCTCAAAACATATGCCCTCTTCCCCCGAAAGATCAGATGTGACGGTGACATTTTCGTGCGAGCCAAACAAAGACTACAACCCGGCACATTAGCCGGCCGGGACTCGCTCTCGAACCAGGTAGTTATGAGCAGTGGCGGCTGGTGGGCGTGCCGTTATACTCGGGTCCGTCCTTATGCCCCCCCCACCCCCCCCCCATCCCTGCCCCCCACCGTGTACTGCATGTGAGTCTGAGACATGGACACCGACAACGATGGCGACAGCGACAGTGACAGCGGAGCAGTGGGCGTGCCTTTTTTTTCTTTTCTTCTTCGTGCTGTACGGTGCTCCGCTCCAATGGTCCGTTTGTTGTTCTGAACCCGAGCGAGCTGTGCAGTGAGGCGGCATGTTGACGGGTTATAGTGTGGCTGTTGTCTCCGTGGATAGAGTGGGGAGCAGCGTGCTGCGTATGCGTGCTGCGCTCGTCTACGTGCTCGCACTCGACGAACTGGACTGCGCATGCTCGACAGGAGCACGTCTATCCGTCTCCCCGCCTCGAACAGAACGGTAAACCAAAAAAACGAGGCAGACATTGACGCCGTGCTAAACCCGTCCATTGCACCACGTCAACTCTCCAATCCCATCCAGCACCCGCCTACCTCACCCCTTCCCCAACACCCCCCTCACCACCTGCCCCCTCACCCCCTCCAAAACCATTCCAAGCCCCCCTTCCTCCCCCCACCCCGTCCCCAACCCCACCCCCGCAAGCACAAACCCGCTAACCGCCGCCCTGAGCCCTGCTCCCACGCCTACCAACACACTAGCCCTCAGATACCCGCAATCCATCAGGATCTCAAGCGCAGCCACGTTGTTCGCAATCACGGCCCAGCTAACGGCCGTCGCGGACGAGGGGAGGTCGTAGTCCCATATGATGAGAAGGATGGGGAACAGCTTCGTGCAGCTAGAGACAAGGAGGGCGGTCGAGAGAGGGGTTGCATGCGGGTAGTGTGGTATCAGGTGGGTGTAGAGGGTGCGTGGCAGGCCGAGGGGGAGGGAGGAGGGGTTTAGGGCGCAGAGGAGGCGGATGGGGAGGTGGAAGGCGAGGGTGGAGAGGGAGACGAGGAGGAGGAAGAAGAGGTATTGGAGGATCAGGGGCTGGGATTGGAGGAGGGTGGCGTTTGTCTGCGAAGATGGCGACGAGGACGAGGGGTCGAGGGGGAGCTTTTCGATGCGGGCCCAGGTTAGGTAGACGTCAAAGAGGAGGAGTAAGATTGAGAGACGGAGGATTGAGCGCTGGGGGCGTTTAGCTGGGGCTTGTGGAGGCTGGCATCGGGGGATCGTTGGGGGCTTACGTCGAAGCGGTCGTCTTCACGGCCGAGGCGGTTGAAAAGGAGGTGCCGGTAGACCTGCATTCCAGTCAGCTCCATTGCTTCCCTTGCTACCTCTCGCATTGCATATCCCAATATCTCCCCTGCCCTATTGCGCGCACTCACCTGCGGCTTGATCAACACCAAGTCAATGAACAAGACCACAAAGTCATGTTCGACGTATTTATCCGCAAACCTCCCACAATTTCTGCACTGAGTGAGGCGCACCCCTTTTCCCAGCGCGCGATCATCTGCCTTGCTGTATGAAGTGTAGAGTGAGGCGACTGGGTGCCTGCATTCGATGCATATCGGCATTTTCGTGCCCTCGTTTTGCGCTTAGAAGGGTTCCCAAGTCGAATTGCTTGCGTTTGGAGTTGAGCTAGATGAGGCGTGGCGCGGCGCGTGAGCCTCCCGGGGGAGGACACGGAGGTGTGGGGCGAGACGGCTGTCGTTCGTGGAGGAGGGGACGTAGAAATGTTGTGGAGCTCAGATAGCTCGACGGGGTTTGGGACACGCCAAGAGGGGTTAAGTCCGGGGTGGCATGGACTTGGATGTACTACTGTGCAACTCGACAACATCTTAAAACCCACGGCATATGTCAACTCACAGCGCGAGGAAATTGGCATAACATCGTCATATATTTACTCCGAACAGATACTCGTTACAAATTCTGGTATGGAATCGGATGAACCCAAGGAAACCATGTCCTGTCTCGCCTGTATACGTGCGCCGAAGCCGTCCAGAACCAAGACCGACCGTTGTGCTCACAGAGCTACATACAAGTCTAATGACAAAGAAAAGACACAAGTTACCACCCTAGAGCAGGAGAATCATCCATGGGATATGAAAAAAAGATGGCGCCGAATTAACCAAAAATAGAGCAGAGAAGAAAAGAAGTGGTATAATAATTCGAAGCCCTAAGTCAGCGTCGCCATCATAGCGGCAACGAGCTTAGGATTAGGCTCTTTTCGCACTATCCAACACATCAACATCCGAACGTACATTCTTTTTGCTGAGACGAAGCTCAGTGGGCGGAGCGGACAAGGGCCAACCTACCCTTTCGGTCCTTATCGATGCGGATGACCTCCCGGCGAGGCTCCCTGCGCTCGATAACCTCGTACTCGCCGTCGCGCTCGTACTTTAGCAGGCGACGCTCGGCCTCGAGGGCGCGGATTTCCTCCTTGATGTCGCGTTCCGAGCGCACGATGCGGCGCTCCTCGGGTACTAGCACCGTCAAAGGCCCGCCAATGTGGTTGGACTCTTCGATGCGCTCTTCGTAGACCTCGTGGCCGTGGCGTGAAGGTGAGACGCTGCGGACAGACTGAGCATAGTGTATGCTCTGCGGAGCTGGAGGAGGAGGCGGCGGCGGAGCAACCGGGTGGTGGGAGTGGTGAGAGTGATGGGAGTGATGGGAGATGTGAGTAGGAGCCACAGAGGGCGGAGGTGGAGGAGCCACAAATTCCATCGGCGGCGGAGGAGGAAGGGGGGGAGGGGGGGCGGCCTCGATGACTGATTTCTTGTCTTCGTAAACATATGTCGTTTTCTCTGCTGTGCGTCAGTGGGGCTCGTGATCGGCCGCATGTCCACCTACCCTCTTTGTAGTTTTCGCTAGTCTTGATGATTTCATCAATGTGCTCCTTCTCGAGGGCTCTCTTGACGACGATGAAGTCATCCTGCAAGGTCAGCGGAATTCCCGGCGGAAACAACGCGCAGACTCACCTCTTCCTCGAATGGGTAGCCGAGCTCGATGATGGCCTCCCTCTTTACCAGACGCTTGGGCATCCGCGTCTTGCCCTTTTTGCCCCAGTTGGCGCGAACAGGGGAGACTTCCTCAAAACTCGACGTGGACGAGCTGCGCGTGGACCTCGCCATGCTGCGAGAGGCTCGGCTAGGACTCCGTCGGTGTCTGCTCTTCTCTCTCCGGACTTCGACCTCGCGGTACTCCTCGCGACGCGGCTCGCGCTCGCTGAATCTGATATCGTCATACTCCTCGTCCAGGTAGTGGCTCGGAGGAGGAGGGGGCCGTCGCTCGCGGATGGGAAGAGGGATGGGGACATTGGTCGGCGGCCGCCACTCGTCCCTCTCGGCATCGCCGTAGCGGGGCAGAGGTCGTCGATCGAACGTGTCGAGCGAGGACTGGCGGCGAATGTACTGTGGTCGAGGGGGCCGCCTTGGGGCGGGGTCGAAGTCCCTCTCTACAATAGACTTCCGCCTATAAGGGGCAAGAGCGCGGTTGGCCACCTCGGAGGGCGTCGGCTCATCGAACATGTCTCTACGACGGCGGTCAAACCGATCCTCCTCGTGGAAGCGTTCCCGCTCCATGACACGAGGGCCGCGGCGGTCGTAGTCCTCGTGAAAGTCGACGTCACGGCGGCCGCCAGGGAAGCGCTCGTGCTCCTGGTAGCGGACATGGTCAAAGTCATCTCTTCCACCGCTCTTGCGGCTCATCCGCTCAAATCGGTCGCGGTCCCAGCGCTCGCCGCCACGGGGCGGCTCGTCGAAGTGGCCAAGGCTTCCGGTCGAAGAGCGATACATGGCGTGGGTGGTGTTGAGGTACGACGTCACCTGGCTTGGGGGGGCAAGTTAGGAGGCGGGGCTCCGACACGCGAATCCGGAGAGACTTGGATGGGGATGATGAGAGACGGGCGTCGGGGTGGGCAGGCAGGCGGTTTTATCTGTCGACAGCAGCGCTAACAGGGCGGCAATGGGCTCCGAGTGCTGGGTGGCCAGGTTGCGCTCTGGAGAAGGAAAGCTGGTGGTGTGCGGAATGCGGCCAACTTTCAAGCTGCGGCCATGCATTCGTCATAGGCGCACAGTGCTACCCTGCATCTGCTAGCCGCCATGGCCGCGCCATGACTGGCCCAGTACCACGCCCTACGGCCTCGTCTAGCCGTCTGGCTGCGCATCCGGGTACGGGTCTTGCACGTCCAAAAGTCGACATGAAACGGACATGCCGCTGTTCGGGCGCGAGGGCATGCGGGTTGGGCGATAACGACGCCGCTGCGGCGCATGATGCAGCGCAATTGGGGCCCGACGAGGCCACGGGAGGGGAGCGCCGGCGCAGACTCCGGGGATCCTTGGCGGTGGCCATTTGTGATGCTCAGGATATCCCTTCTGCGCCGCCCTTTGGCCGGCCGCAGTGGCAGAGGTGCAGGACGACGTCTGGGTAGCGTGACGTAGGTGGCTGGATGTCTAAGCCGGCCAATTGGTTAGCCCCCGGCTCGCTCCCGCGCAGCATCGCTCCTGGCGTCCCCAGCCCGCACTGCGACTCCACCACGCCCGGCCATCATGAAGATTCCACGAGTCTTCTGCATGTATGCGTACCTTGGGCGCCGCCCTCCTGCCCAAGGAGCTTTCTTTTCTTTCCACCGAGCGAATCTTCCCCTGGCCTCGACGCATCTGCGGCATGCGGCATGCGGCATCTCGCCTGGATGGAAACCTACAGTCCTCCCCCTCAGTGCAGATGTCTAGCGTCGTTTTATGTACATGCTCGCCTCCAAAGTGCCACATCTGCCGTCCAACGGCTGCGGAGACGGCTGGCTGGAGCTTCCCTGCGACTCTACCGTCCAACTCGAGCCGTCTCCAGTCTTTGCCTGCCTGTCAGAGCTCAAAACGTCCAGCATCGCGGCATCGGAGCAGGCCGAGAGTCTATCTCCATCAGGCGCGTGGTGGGCATCGTCGATTTTTCACACTGGCACTTGCAAAAACGGGCCGAACCGAACAATCGTTCCTCGACCTGGTCGGCGTGCATGGGACCTGGTTCAGCACGTGTAGTATTGTCCGATGGCGACGTGGCAGCGCAGGCACCAGGACCTTCTTGGCGCGCTCCCGCATGGCTATGGTCGATGCTCCCCCGATCTTGCTGAGCACCTAGGTCTGATCTGTGCGGGCGGCAGTATACCAGCAAAGGGCGATGCGTTCTCAAATCGTTCGACTTGGCCGGCTCTCCGGCAACTGGCTGCCTTGACTACAAGGTACATGGTCTACAATAGTGTACAGTGCTATGGATTACAGCGGATATTACAAGCGGCGAACTGGCCACGAACCGCGTGACTAGTTCTTCTTGGTGGCTTCCTCGACCTTGGACTTGAGGTAGGTCGTGTCGAAGGGCTTCTTTGCCAGGAGGCCCATGACCTTGCCCATGACGGGTCCGACGGCTACCTTTTGGCCATCCTGTTCGAGCTTCTGCACCACGCTCGTGACAATCGAGTCCAGCTCTTCGTGCGCGACCACCGGGATCTGCTCCAAGTAGCTCTGGAGAATCTCAAGCTGCTCGGTCTCCTTCGCGATCAGGTCCTCCCGCTTTGCTTCTCGGCACTGCTCAATCGCGGCCTTGGAGCTGTTGATTTGCTTCTGCAAGAGGTTGTACATGGGCTGGTCGCCTTTGGTGGGCTTGCCCGCCTTGTCGGCATTGGTGACCTCGGCGAGGACGGCGCGGATGGCGGTGAGGCGGGGCTTGTCTTTGGCGCGCATGGCGGTTTTTAAGTCGGCCTTTATGCTGTCGAGGACATCTTTGGCAGCGGCCTCTTCCTGGAGCCTCGAGGAAGTGCGAAAGGCGCGGGCGGAGACGGGCTGGAAGCGGAGAGGGGCGAGGCCGGCGCGGGCGGACCGAAGGAAAGACATGGCAGCGGCGATTGACGACTGGTGGGCGATTCGATTCAATTCCTCGTGTATAGACGTTCGTTCATCAGGTTCGCTGGAGTAGCAAAAAGTCGGATGACTAAGCGACGCGGGCAGGGATGAGCTTAGCCCGGCTTGGCGGGACCGCGAGCAACCTTTTGAACCTTTTGTTGTCGGCAGCTTTGCGCTGCAGTGAGAGAGCTCAACTACACCTCCACCCAATTGGCCGCGCGCCCTAATTTTTCGCCCGCCCCTTCTCTGCGCACTCGCCCCGGCCGCCGCACCCTCCGCCTGAGCACTGCGCCCTGTTGATGTCCATGTCGCTCCCCCGGCGCGTCGCTCCAACCTCGTCCTAGACCTTGCCCTAGACCTCACCCACCGCTTCCCACCGCGACTGCGGCCACCACGCCTGAGCACCCTGCCCCGTCGCCCATCATGGCCTTCAATATGACTCCAGCGACCCCGCAGCGGCCGACTCCCGGCGCCTTTGTCAACACGCCCGCGCCTGGCCGTCCGGCCATCTTTAGGTCAACATCAGGCCCCGGCCAGGCGCCTCAGCCCGCGCCTCTGGTGCCCAGCGCACCCTCAGAAACACCCATTCAGCGCGCAGCGCGCACCGTAAATGCTATGCTCGAGCGGGACGACCGCTACCCCTCGCTGGAGACATATATTGCACGTAAGTGCTATACACCCGCGCCGTGCAACCCACCCATTAGGCTAACATATGAATACACAGAGGGCTTCTCCGGCGAGTACGATATACCCACTAGCCCGGCATGGACGCCCTTTCAGAAGCTCAAGACGTACCCTGTGCCCGAGGCCGTGTTCGAGCAGGTGGACCGGACGCAGATGTCCACTAGGATGGGCCTGTTTTCTGAGATCAACCACGCCTGGGTCGCTGTCGACAACCAGCTGTACCTCTGGGACTACACCCACCCGAACCCCGAGCTGATTGGCTTCGAAGAGCAGGCCAACACTATCCAGTGCGTCAAGCTGGTCAGGCCGCGTCCCAATGTCTTCCTCGCCTCCATATCATATCTCCTCGTCGTCGCGACCACCACAGACATCTTCCTCATTGGTGTCCAGTGCCAGCAGGGAGCAGAGGGTGTTCATGGCGTTACACTGTACAGGACCGGCCTGTCTGTGTCAGTGAGAGGAATAAGCGTTGGCGTCATCGAGGGCTCCCCTAAGACGGGACGAATTTTCTTTGCCGCTGACAACGGTTCCGAAGATGTGTATGAGATCAACTACCAGCAGGAAGACCGGTGGTTCTCGAGCAAGTGCAGCAAGAAGAACCACGTCCAGAAGTCGGTATCGCTACCTGCGTTGCCCTTTTATGCAACCGCAAAGCCACCAGGCATCCAGCAGATGGTCATCGACGACACCCGCAACCTCCTGTACACCCTCAGCACAAATGGCACCATCAAGGTTTATCATATGAGGACGTCATCAACCCTAGAAATGGCCGTCTGGCGCACACTTGCTCACGTCAAGACCCAGTGCGGCCACATTACGAATGGATCTAGGACGCTCGACGACATGAAAATCGTCGGCATTGACCCCATCATCTCTTCCGAGGCAGACCATTTGTCGCTGTTGGCCACCACCACGACCGGATGCAGGTTGTACTTTAGCACCACGTCTGGAGGCTGGAAGACGGACGCAATGAGCCCTCCAAGCAGTATGCAGGTGCGCCACATCCGCTTCCCACCACTCGACGGCGAGACTGCGCTCGCCGAACAGACCACATCAACCCAGATACAGCAGTACCAGGGCGCGCCCCTGGTCGGCTTCGGCTCCAAGTTCCTCACAAGGACCGAGAGTGCGTGTAGGTATGCGCCCGGATCATTTTTCGCATTTGTGAGAAAACGGGACGACGACAGGTTCCACACCCTCTTCATGTCCGCACCGCACACTGGGCTGCTCGGCCAGCGCCACGAAGCCCCGCGGTTCAGCGAGACTGGCCAGATTATGGACCTCCGTAGCGATGTATTGGATGTAGGTCGCGTCTCCGAGCCATTTTCCGCATCTAGCGGCCCTACAGGCTTTGGGAACGAGCTTGCCCTGCAGTTTGACAAGCCGCTGAACGAATTCGCCATTCTTTCGGCCTTTGGAATCGACACTGTCCGTCGACGACGTCTGGTAGACATTTTCGCAGCCATAATCAAGTATGGAGGAGGCCAGGAGGGCATGGATGGAGACGTACGTAAGCTCGTTAAACAGTACGGCCTCTCCGAGATTGCATCGACGGCCCTGGCAGTGGCATGCGGGCAGGGTTCAGACGTTGGGCCTGATTCGCGCATCGCCAAGGTCACCGACCCTGAAGTGCTAGAGTTTGCTCGCAGAGCCTTTATCGAGTACGGTGGAAAGCCTCAGCTGACCGAGACGGCTACCGTAGAGGGCCTGAATGTGGACAATGTGCGAGCGTCCCCCCGTCACGACGGCATTGCCATGTACGTTGCTCGTTTGGTCCGCTCCATCTGGGATACCCCCATCATCAAGCAGGCCATGACCGCCACTGGCCCAGCGCTTGAGTCGACACACAGTGTCGCCAAGCTCCAGGACATTCAACGTGCCCTCGTCCAGCTGCAGGAATTCCTCGAGAGCAACAAGTCCTTCATCGACGGTCTCGCCGGGCCTGACGCCCTGGGACGAGTTGCATCGCGGCAGGAAGAGGTGGAGCTGCAGGGCGAGAACCGTGCGCTCACCAGTTTGCTGCAGATGATCAACAACATCATCGAGGGCATCGCCTTTGTATTGGTTCTGTTCGAGGAGCGTCTCGAAGACATTCTTGTCCTCTTGCCAGAAGAATCGCGCGACAATGTTCGCAAACTCACCTACCAAGGCTTGTTCTCCGTCGAAAAGGGCAAGGAGCTGGCAAAAGAGCTGGTTAAGGCTATTGTTAATCGCAACATTGCCAAGGGATCCAACGTTGAGACGGTTGCCGAAGCTTTGCGACGAAAGTGTGGCAGCTTCTGCAGCTCAGACGACGTCGTTATTTTCAAGGCACAGGAGAACCTGCAAAAAGCTGCTGATGCCGGTGTCAATGCTGAGCGCGGCCGCTCGCAGCTCAACGACAGTCTGAGGTTGTTTGAACAGGTAGCGAAGAGCTTGAGCTCGGAGCACTTGACTGCTGCTGTCGAAAAATACATTGCGCTCGAGTTTTACGCCGGCGCTATCCGCCTATCTCTCAAGGTCGCCCAGGAACTCGATCGCGGCGACAAGGCCCTTAGCTGGCTCAAGGACGAGCAGCCACTTCCAGATGCCCGCCAAGAATTCTTCGTCAAGCGCACGGCGTGCTATGATCACATTTTCAAGGTCATCGAAGCAGTCGACCGCGCAGCCAGCGCCCAGAGCCCCACGCAGGATGGTGTGATTTCTCAAATCAGCCGCCGCAGATTCGAGGCATACGAGGAAATCAACAACTCGCAGGATGAGGTTTTCCAAAACTACCTCTACGACTGGTACCTCTCTAGGGGCTGGGCAGACCGTCTCCTTGAGATCAACACGCCGTTTGTCATTGAGTATCTGCGGCGGAGCTCGGAGACTGACATTGCTCACGCCGATCTTCTGTGGCGTTACTACGCACACTACAATGACTACTTGGGCGCTGCAGATGTGCAGTTCCAGCTTGCAAAGAGCCCGTTCAATCTGTCATTGGAAAAGCGCATCGAATACCTGTCTAGGGCCAAGGCCAATGCCTCCACACGCATGAACGGTTTCTCAGAGGCCGGTGTGCGCAATAGGCAATCAAGGCAGGAGCTCCTCAGGGAGATTAGCGATCACCTGGACATTGGCAACATCCAAGACGACATTCTCCAGAGGATCAAAGACGAGAGCCGCCTGACCCCACAGAGAAAGGCAGAGGTTGTGGCTATCCTGGATGGCGCCATCCTGCCTCTAGACGAAGTAGGTTCTGACAATTGGATATGATGGTAAAGAGTAGATATTGACTGTATCCTTAGCTGTACCACCAGTACGCCGACCAGGCCGCGTACTACGACATTTGCCTCATGATCTACCACGCCGCCGACTACCGAAATCTACCCGATATCCGTCATGTCTGGTCTAATGTCATCCAGCAGACGCACACGGACGCAGTCACCAGCGGCCACACGGCGCCCTGGGAGCTTGTCGCCGACAAGGTCGAAAAGATTGCCCGCGCCGTTGGCCTAAACGAGCACGTCTTCCCGCCCAACACCGTCCTCCAAATGCTCCTCCAGTACACGATACAGTACTACAACATAGACCCCCGCGTCGCGCAGTCGGCCTCGGATCCCACGTGCTCCAACACCCTCTGGCCCATTGACACCTTCATCCGCATCAACGCTGCACTCGAGACAGTTGTTTCGACACTGGAGACGATCTGGTATGCACAGGAGAAGCCGTTTGTAGGCCGGGCGAACCGCAAACTCCTCGTCAGGTGGATCATTTATGCCGTCGAGCAATGGCTTTCCATTTCCAGGCGCACGGGCTTGCCTTTTGGCGGCCAGGAGAATGTCCTTGGCTTGGATGATTTGCTGAGGGTCGTGCTAGGAAGTAATGAGCTAGGAAAGGAGACCGAGGACGACAGGCACTGGGCAGAGAGGGGAAGGGTGATACGACAAATAGTCGAGGACTCGCTGAAGGAATACTGAGATGTAGATTTTGTTTTGATTTGCGATTGGAAGTTCATGACGGCTCTCTCTACCAGTTTTAGTTCTTTTTTTTCTCTTTCCTCATAAACATTTTTGGGGGTTTGGCGGCGGGATGGCGTTTTAAGCTCATTGCGCGCGCGCTGGACTTGCTTGCTTGCTTGCTTGCCTGCATGTTTGGCCCGGGCGATGGAGGAGAAAAGCATGGTTGTATTATTTGTTTCTTCATCTTTTTCCCCTTTATTTCATGTTCTCGCTCGGCGATGAGGGTGAAGGGTCGTGTGGGGATGAGATGTGGATAGGGGAGAAGGCTTTGAACGAAGTAACCGGAGTTGCTTAGTGGAAGATGGTGGCTGGGGTTAAGTGTGAGACAGATTTAAATTAGGTGAAGAGATTTGGTCTTGGGGAGATGGTGTAGCTGGAGTGAGCGGGATGGCAGTGCGTAGGATAGGAGTGTAGGACTGAAGTTAGATGGAATAATTGCATCATGGCATGGCATGGAGCGGAATTGAATATTTGTCTCAGTTTTGCTTCCGATCTTTTGTTGTCATGTGCAAAATGCACATCATGTCTTCTACACCAGCGTCCCAGACGAGCCGGATGTACGCGTCGGTTAGAGGAACCTCGTCCATACAATGTCTTCCCTCCTCCATCCCCAGCTGACCATTCACACCGCCCCCTCAACCCGTCCATCAATGCCAAGCTAAACGCTCACATGGCTCATAAGTCCTTCTTCCCACTGACAGCCTGCAACCCATGCCTCTCAGCCACAACCTTATCCACCCTCGCCCAACAATCCACACTCATGAACACGCCTGTACTCCGTCAGCTCAGCATTCCCCCCGCCACCCCCTCGCAAAGTATCAGGTGAAAGAAAAAAAAAAGAAGAGAGAGAACAGAAACGGAAACATACCCAAAGCGAGATACCCCCCATACATGCCTCCCAACCCCGCCCAGCCCCTCTGCTCGGCACTCAACTCGGGCCAGCTCCACATCTCGGCCAAGCACACGAGGGTCGAGAGGCTTGTCTCGAGCCCGAAGACGAGCAGAGCGAGGGGGACGCGCGGGGAGTTGCGTAGCAGGGCGGGAATGGCCCAGAGGGTGAGGGGGAGGTGGAAGAGGAGCTCTAGGTGGGTGAGGGGGGGGAAGAAGGCGCTGTGGCACAGGACGATGGGTGGTTAGTTGAGTTGGGGTAAGGGGGGAGGGGTGAAAGGGGACGTACGGTGGGGCGTAGAAGAAGCGGTCAGCGTAGGTGACGACGTACCAGTCGCGGAGGGCAGTCATCCAAAGGGGTTTTATGGCAGCGGGGTAGTAGGAGGTTAGGTCGAAGGCTGGGTGAGGGTTAGCGGCATGGTTGGTCTTTGGTTGTTGGGGGTTTTTTTTCTTTGTTGAAATGAAGTTGATATTGAATTGCATGGCTTTGTTCGGTCTTTGAGTGGTTGTGATTATAGCGCATGGCTAAATGTGTCTGAGGGATGATGATGAATTTGAGGAAAAGCTCAGGTTGGAAGGTTAAACCTCCAATCGCGCTGGGGCGCAGAGAGGGAGGACAGGCAGTTTAGAGGAGATGATGATAATTCTGGATTACAAAGAAAGTAAATGTGGCATTGTTTCCATTCCTCCAGCCATGGAACTGAAGATGGCCATGGTTCCGTCAAGTTGTAGACATGATGGATAGAGCCGATTTTCAGGAGAAATAAACAAACAAAACTTACCCAACATGACCGGCAGGTGTGTAAGGAAGAAGATGAGATAGACGAGATCCCTCTTCCGTTGAAATATTGAAGTAGCCATCTTTGATGCCGCACAAACTCAGGCCGATGGAATGCGATAGACTAGCGATGGTGTCTGTCTGCAAGCTTGCGGGAACTTGAGTTTGCAAAAAGGCACTAATACAAAAGTGGTATGGGCGAGGCGCGCTGGTTGCGCGTTCCAAGGTTCGTGACGGCTTCTAATGAGTTGACAGCAATTCCGCCCCAACATCCTATTTGGACTACCTAGGTGGCTCAATTAGCTTCAAATCACCACTTGCTGTTGACTCTGCCATCTGGTCAAAAATCGAGAGTCGCCGGATTGTCCTGTCCCGTCCTGTTGCGTCTTGACGTCATCATCGGCTTATCGATAGGAGACCTTAGCTCGCGCCTGCTCCCCACCCCCTGGGACCAATTCCACGCGCAACCCTGACCAGCTGGGCATGATTCCTTGTTTGATGGCCTAGATCTCCAATCATGTAGTTGGCACAGCCTCAGTGGCGCTGGAAAGTACTGCGCTGACAGCAGTCCTGCGTGAAATTGAAGAAGGATGATGAAACAAGCCACAAAAACCCCGAAGTTGGCACCAACGAGTCTCTACGTACCGATCATCCAGAAGGCGTCAGGTGATGGCATCTTAAACGATTGAACTTTATTCTCTAGCATCGAGGCGGACAAGCTTATGTTGCCGCCTAGAACATGTCATCTCGGCATGCTAAGCCACCCTCAGGACCGCATATGAATCCAGCTTATTCCCGCAGAACATGTAGAATCCAGCCAGCTTTTCTGCCCCTCCAACTACTATTTCTTCACAGTGGAACACTGTCCTAACTCTCCCATGTTCATATCTTCAAATGCCGCCTCACCCCGCCACATGCCCCTTGCGCATGGGAACCATGACACAATCGAGGACAAGAAGTCAACTTACGGACTGCAAGGCCACAAAGGGACGTGCGATACCGACGATGAATGTACCTCTTTTGTCAGTGTCCCACTGAGCAATGAGACGAACAGCCCGAGGGAATCTCTCACACCTAAGCAGCAAAGTAGGCGTTTTCCCTTCCCGCAACAGCTGCCTCCCTTCGGGACAGTACACTGACTCCCTCGTAGGCCCTGACAGCCACCAAGATGACAATGGTGAAGAGGCTGACTTGAACGAGCCTCCCGCAAACCAAATGTACACTCTACCAAGTCCTTCCTGGGGCCAGTCGTTACTAAGCTGGCGGCCCAAGCAAGGTTTCTGGACCGCGCTCCTGGCAGCTGCTTTGGTACTCCAAACGCTATGGTATAACGTCGTGTCGCAAAAGTCTGGGGAGAAAGGCCTCGATGAGGCTCAGAAGGGGACGAACCTCACCCAGCAAGGGCTTGATCTCACCCGAACGGGTCTTATACTGTCACTACAAGCCAACTATTGGGCGAAAGAGGCCGAAATAAGAGAGCAGTATGCGGAGTGCCAGGAAAGCGATGTGAGTAGCTGGTTCATGGCTGTATCCATATCCTTGAGCTAACAAAGTGCCCATGAATATCCTAAACAACACGTCAAAGTGCGAACGTATTGTTTTAGAGAGGGTTGAAGCATTTAGGCTTGATGTTCAGCCAAACTTCGAGCTGCCTACGCATACAGTCACTGTCACCATCTCGCCTACACCTACAGCGACTAACATCACAGCACCTGAACACACCCAGGCTCCTAATCTAACCGACACAAACGGCTTCGCCAGTTATCCTCTGTGGATTTTTATAATTTTTCTTCTATTGCTTTTTTGTTTAAAGGGGTTGCTACTACGATTAGAGCTTCAAGAGTTTTTTAAAACACAACGTTTTTCTTATAATAAAATAACAGCTGTTTAAATATTATTTAAAATGCTATTAAAAGAGCTATAGAATTTTTTTTTTTACTATAATAATATAGCAATCCGCTCTAGCTCTTACTATATTTATTTTATTCTTATTTTATTATTACTTTATTTTTACTTTATTTTTAATTTAATACTTCATAGTTATTATAAAAAGCTTACTTTTTAAAGTATTTTTATATTTTATATTTTAGTATAATTAAATTAAACTTAGTTGTTCTAACTATTTTATTGTAATTAAATTAGTGTTATTATTAGTTTTTTATATTTTACTAATATAAAAAATAAGTAAGCGACGTAGATAAATAAGTAATATATTTTTTAACTTTTTTAGCACGCACGTAACTACTTACTTAACTACTATAAAAAAATACTATAATAACTTAATATAAAAAGTAAATAAAGTGGCTATATAATTATTTTATATACAGTAGAGTAATTTAAAAAGAACTTGCTTAAAAAAATAACAGTTTTAAAAACTTAAATAACGTTCTAATTAAACTAGCTATTAAAATAGAAAAAATAATTTTAATAGAAATTTTATTAGACTTTTATTTTAAATTTAAAAAATAAAAGTTTAAATTATAATTTTAAAGTTAAAAACAAGTTTAAAAAAAATAAAAAAATACAAAATTAGGTAGTAATTTATTTTTTATTAAAATAATTATTAAAGCTTTTTATTTCACGCTAACTAAATTGAGTTTAGTATATATTACGTAAGTAAAAAACTAAAGCTGGAATATTATATTAAGATTAAAAAAATAAAGTTTAAAAAAAAAGTTTTACTTATATAAGCGCTAATTATATAACGTGTTCGGCAAGCAAGTAAAACAGACAAGCGAGTGGAACAGCCTCACCGCGCGTCGCGTACATAAACAGCTCTAATAAGTTATAAAATAAAAAATAAAAGCTAATAAATTTACTATTAAGATTTTACGCGTTTTACGTATGTATAAGCAGTATATTTAAGCGACTGGTATATACTACACTTAGATAGTGCACGTTTTTAAAGTTAAGTATACGCTGTATAAACCTCGCTCTGCAGAGCTTTCTTCTAGATTTACTTTACTACTATATTATTCTGTACTGTTTTCTAGCTTTTCTAAATAGTTAATTTATTTTTTTCTGCTATAGTTATACGACGTGCTGTCTGCTTATATTTTTAATATACGTTTTTAGTTTAAAGCGTAGTATTTTTAATTTTAAAAATTGCTTTTTTATACACAACTTTTTTAAAGCTTTTTAATAACTGTTAAAATGCGTGATCTGTTAGTAACTAAAAAAAGTTCGTATAAAGCTTTTATTACTTTTAAATATACTTTACTTAACGCTTTATTTTAATAAAAGTGTAAAATATTTTTAACTTCTACTTAGACTTTTCTATATATATAGAACTTAGTATTTGTATAATAGAATCTAAGCACTAAAAAATTTATTCTAAGTTATACGGAACTAGCCTAGTAGCTTAAAAACTACTCTGAATATTTTTTGTTGTAATAGCTGCTGTATACGCCGCATAGTATACTTTAAAAAACTTTTTTTTTATAATATAGTTTATGCTAAGCTTTATTTTCTTTTTAATTTTTTTACTGTATAACGCTTTTAAAAAGCTAAAACAGCTTATATCTAGCGGCTAAAGCAGATAAGAAAAATAAAAAAATAGATAAAGAGTAAGAATGCTGTTCTGTTTGCAGAACTCTTTAAACCGGCTAAAATAGTAGCTTCTATATCTGTTTATAATAAAAAGGCGTATTATTTTTTTCGTACGAGCTTTTGTGTGCCTATTAAAATATTATATCTATTTATATCTAATTTAATTGTCTGTCTAGCTGTTTTTATTAACTGTAATTACCTAGTTATACAGTAAGTTATAGTTTGTGTACTAGATTATTTAGTAAAGCTTTGCTGCGAGAATAATAAAAAACAGAATTTTTTATTTTTAAGCGTTAACTTTGTGTACAACAGTAACCTATTCGCAGTTTCTAAGCTAAATAGTCTTTATATAACTTTTCTGTTCTGTTTTTATAATAACTTTTAAAGTCGCGATAACACCTATCTAAAAGCCAGTTTTATTAAAGTTATATATATTATTTTTAAGTATTTTATACTTTGCAATTATATTTTGTATAAAATTAAACTACGTTTAGATAATAGTAGAATTTTCGCATGCTGCTTGCTAGTAGTTGTATTTATAATTATAAGTTATATAAAGTATTTTTTAGCGATTAATAAAGTTTCTAACTTATTTTTAGCTAATAATTTAGAGTTAAGAATTATCGCGCGTTTAAAAAATAAAATTAGCAGTTTTTTATATAACTAAAATTTAGAGAGAAAATTTTCGCGTAATAAAGTTAAGAATACGCTAAAAAAGAACTTTTTTTTTAGTAGCTGTAAGTTTATATGTTACTAAGCGAGAGTCGCGTTTTAGAAAAGTACTATAATAGCGGCAGGTAAGAGTTACGTAAAACACGTTGTACGATTAAGCTGCTTAATAAAAGCTTTTAAATAAATCTAAATTATATACTTAGATAGCTAAAGTAAGTCTGCCTTCTTTTGTAGATTAGAGAGATAAAGATATATTGTGTTATTGTAGTTGAAGGGTGCTCGTACGCGACGTGCGGTAGGGCTGTTCTACTTGCTTATCTGTTTTACTTGCTTACTAAACACGTTATTAATAAACTAGTTAAATTAGTATAAAAATAAATACTCTAAAAATTTAAATTTAAATATCTATTTTTTTTATATGAAGCTAATATAGTTATTATAACTATTTCTAATTTATTAAATAAATTTAGAAATAGTATTACTTATACTATAAAACAAATTAATAAAAAATATAAATTATTTAATAGCTTAAATAAAGCTAAAAAAAAAAGAAAGAAAATAAGATTTTTAAAAAAAAAAATTATTAATAGAGATTTAATTAAAAACTCTAAAAAAAAAATATTATTAGAAAAAGAAATAAAACTATTAAAAAAAAGCTTATAAAGATATTTAAAAAAAATTTATAGTATAAAAATTAGTACTAAACAATTTTATTTAAATAAAAAAAAGCTGAAATAAAATTAAAATGTATAAAAAAAATTATTAAAGAATTTAAAAATTTAAATTTTAAAAAATTATATTTTCTAATAAGTTAGTAATAGAAAAAAGCTTAGTGTAAAGCTGTGTCTTATTATAACCTATTATAGCCTATTATAGAGTATTTTAGATTAGCTTAGTTATAAGTATAATAGTATATATTTCTAAGTTACTGCAAGCTGTCTTAGCAGTAATTTTTTTTTTTTATATAATAATATATAATTTAGTTTTTTTTACCTATCTATCTATATTATTATAACTTTTACCCTCTATTTTAGATTTATATCTAATATTTAAATTATTTATTACACAGTATAAAATAAACAGTATTAAACTATTATAGCTAATAACTATACAGATTTATAAACTCTACTTAGTGTTTTTAAAAGTACTAAAAAAATAAAAATTAGTATTTTATACTATAGCAGTAGTAAAAAAGATAGTTAAAAATAAAAAAATAACTATAAATAATAATAAAATAATATTAAATTAGTAGAGTTTAGTAGAGATTATAAGATTTTATTATTGCTAAAACTAAAAATAAATATTCTGTTTTATTTTAAAATACTAAAAATATTAAAAAAACTACGCTAATAGTTTAAAAACAAATAATAATAAAAAAAATTATAATAATTATTTAAATTATACTGTAGATACGAGCAGAGTGATATAACACCTTTTAATAAAGCTATAAATAATATAAAAATTACTATAATAGTTTATTCTATACTAAAACAGACGAATTTACTATATTTTAAACTACTTTATTATTATAAAAAAAAAAAGTAGATTATAACTAATAGCTCCGCGATAATAAAAACTACTATATAAAAAACTTATAATATTTTAAAGCGGATAAATAAAAAATCTTATTTAGCTTATAATATATAAGTAAAAATAGAAAGATTTTTTAGAAAACGTATGCGGTATATATATACTAAAATAATTTATATTAAACTTTTATATAGTAAAATTTAAAAAAAAAATTACTAAAAATATTAAATATAGTAAAAAAATGTAAATAATTTATTTATAACTTTATTAAAACTTATAAATAAAAGCTTTTACAGTCTCTAACAGACCTTTTTAATTATTTTTAGCTTTTATAAATTAAAATAAAAAAATTAAACTTTTATAGAATAGTAGTTAAATTTATTAAAGTATTTTTAAAAAAGTCTAATATAAATTATAATACTTTCTCTAATAAAATTATTTAAATTTTTTATAAATAAAGTAGAAAGTAAATGTAAGGACACAGGGCGACTTGTCTCCGATACGGCTCAGGTACCACTTAGAACAAGAGTTCACAGAACTAGAGAACAATTACAAGTCGGAACCTATAGGTCTTGTACGAAAGGACATTTCTGAACTACAGAACTATCTAGAACTATCGCAACCTTTTATAGTTTCCCTCCAGTACCTTATTCTAAGTCTAGTTTAGTTCTATTCTTTAGTCATCATGGGAGGGTACGAAAGGATGAGGGATCGGAGCTGAGTCGGATGTCGGAGGCTGGGGATCAGATATGAAGTTCTGAATCACGTGCGCGATGCTCAGAAGTGAATATATTCGGACTTTGTGCGAACGAGGTTCGTCACAAGTAGCGTATATAGAAAGAAAAAAAATAATAGTAGTATTAGTGTATATACTAGCTCTATATATAAAAAATAGAAAAGCGGAGACTAAGGCGGAGATAAACAGCAGACTAGATATAATAAAAAAACTAGTTTAAAATAAGCTGCTTTATAATTTTTATATAAAAATAGTAATTACGGGCGATTTTAACTAATACTATCTGCTGTAAAAAAGAGCGTATATAGCTAATACGCTAAAACAGAATAAAAGCGAGCTAATTATTAATTTTATAGCAGATCTGTTGCTATAGAGCCTGCTGCTAATAAAAAAAATAATATTTATAAATAATACAGAGTATATATTTATAATTAATTTAATATTTATAATGTTTAGACTAGCAAGCAAACTAGCTAAATGCTCTATCTAGAAAAATAAATACAGATTAGACTACTAAGCGATCCGAACGAGCTTTTACATAAATATAAAGAAAAAAAAAGTTTTTAAAAGGCTGTTTTTTAAAAATACGCTATAGAATAAAATTAGAAAAGCTATTAAGTAGTAGAAAGAGAAGAGTTTTTCTATAGAGGACGTAGATAATATAGTAAACCGATTTACTGCGTAGGCTAGCTGTGCTTTAAAAATATACTATCTATAAACTTAGCTTTTAATATATATAAAGTAGTAGTAAAATAAAAATTTTATAATACTAAAAAAGTTATATATGTATTAGAGAAACTAGGTATATATAATGCGGAGGTAAAACCGCGAAGACGCAGAGGTATATATTATAGTAATATAAGTAAAGCAACTTTTTTACTGGATAATTAGATAATATAAAAAATAATACTAAAAAAAGTTTTTTAGTAATAATAATAATATATAGAAGGCAGTTAAGTATCTGGACGCGGAAGCCGGCTTGTTTTTTACTAAAATACTACTTATTAAAAAAGCAGAATAAAATAAGAAAATAGTAACAGAGAACAAGAATATAGTAAAAAAGCTATTTTAAGCTTTTTTTCCGACCCCGCTGCTGTGTAAATTTAAAAATAGTTTAAGTATATATAGCTAGCTGCTGTAAAAGCTAGTTGCAAAATATAAAGTTAAAATAGCTATTTTTTAAGCTAGTTTAGATAAAGCTCTAAGTAGAGATAGACTGCTGGCACGAGTGTAGAGAAAACTGTAGCCCGTTTTAAAAAATAAAATTATACTGCTTTTTAGTAAATTATTTAAAACTAGTAAAGTACTATATAAATAGAAAGTAGCTAAGATTATGCTGCTGCGAAAGCTAAAATATAAAAACTATACTATTACTAATAACTACTAGCTTATTTTATTTCTGCCTACACTAAATAAAGCGCTAAAATTAGTAGTAGCTAAAAAAATTACGTATTTAGTAAAAAAGTATAATTTTCTGCTAAAGACGTATTTTAGAGTCTAAAAGCAGTAATTAATAATATACGCGCTGTTATTTCTCTATAAAAATATATTTAGAGCGTAGAAAGATATAAAAACGCTGTTATTAGTGTTATTTAACGTTAAAAGCGCGTATAATAATATAGCTATAGATTTAGAAATTAGAAGATTGCGGCAGTAACAGATTTCTAAAATAATTATTTAGTAAATATAAAACTTCTGCACAGACTAGCAGGTGTATATTTTTATTAATAGCTTTACGTTAGTAGTACAGAAACTCCCGTAAGCTAGACTTCTATAAAAATTAGTATTTACTTTTATTTTTTTTTATTTTTTAATGTAGATCTAGTATAGAGCGTATCTAAAAATAGCAGTTTAATAGCGTTTATTAATAATTATTTAGCGTAAATTATAGAGCTGTTAGCAACCGCTAATATAAAAATTATCTAAAATAAAGTAGTATTAATACTAAAAGAATAGAAGTAAATAAGCGGGGTATAGTTTAAAGCAGCTAAGACGTTATTTATCTACTTTACGCGATATAAAGGTATAGACCGAAACAGCACTGCGCCGCTCTGCTTTAAAAAAAGTAAAATTAAACTAATAAACTAAGTTAGAATTTTTAGAGTAATACTTAATAAAAAGCTGCAGTTTAAAGTATACTTCGTAAATAAAGTAAGTAAAGTAACTAAAGTAGTATTAGCTCTATAGCGACTTAAAAAGCTTCTATTAAAAATAGTTAAATAGTTAGTAATAAGCGCGGTACTGCTAGTAGCTAATTATATATTACTAATATAGTTTCTGCTTATCGCGTATAAGTAAATACAGCTGCTTTAGTAAGCACAAAAAATTACAGCGTAAGCTGTTATTTAAAGCTTTTATATAATAGCACTTATAATTACGTAAATGGAAGTAGATTTACTACTGCTTAAGTAGAAACTATATAAGTAAATAATTACGTTTTAAATTTTAATTTATAAACTAAAGAAGTTATATCTGTACTAGATACTTTAACAGCAGAAGCTATATAAATAGTACTAATTACTACTATAGAAAATAGTAAAAACGTGTAAAAAAGTTAAAATAAATAAAATAATAGAGGTGAAGGTATATGCGTGTCCGCCTTAAGTAGCTAGATCTAAAATAGTACTATATAAAAATAAAAAGTATATAAAAGCTATTATTTAAGATTAAGCGCTTAAATAGGTAAATTTTTATATTAATAGATTAGTACGCAACAGATAAGCTAAAGTTAGTATTTATATACTATTTAGCTGCGCGGGTATTTTAAAAACTATAGCTAACTTAAATTAAATAAACTTTTATTTTGCTAAGCTGCTAGCGATTAATAAAGCAGCTAACTAGCTATAAAGTCTAGTTTATATAGCCTATAATAGAAACAGATAGCTAACAGCTACGTTTAGTCTGCGGATTTTCTTAAATTCGCAGTTAGCGCTGCTATTAATATAAAATTAAAAAATAAATATATATTAAAAAGTAGTAACAGAAATTATAAAAAAGCTATAAATAACTAAAGTTATACTATACTGGGTTTTAGGATAGGTTAAAATTTAAAGTAATAAACGAGTATATAAGCTAATAAAAGTAGTAATAAAAATAGAGAGTAAGAAGCTGCTGCGGTAAAACAGATATCTATAATATTTATTATAACTAGTATTAAAAAAAGTAAAAACTATAAAGAAACTACTTTTAGTAGGCAGAGAGAATATAAGTAGATTTGCCTAAAAAATTAATACAGTACTTTATTTAAGTCTGTTAGTCTAAATATACTAACAGCTAATAAGTATAAAGATAGTAATTTTTACGCAGCTATAAACAGGTAAAAGCTTTTTTAAAGTATATTTATATAAAATCTAAACAGAAGAAACAGCAGTATATAAATATAAATTTATAGAATTAGTTATATATTTTCCGTTTTTATACAGATAGTAGACACAGATAAAAATAAAAATAAAACAGTAATATAGAAAGTAATTTAGAAATTTTTTGTATGCGCTGGAAAGCTACTTAAATAGATAAAAAAAAAAAATATAGACAGGCTAATTAAGTAATAGAGGCTAGATATAAGCGCTATAAGGGCGATAATTAAGTTTATAAAAAATATAAAACGGCTTTTAAGCTATAAGTAAAATAAAGTATATAAAAAAAAAATAATAAGCGAAAAGCGCTAAATATATTATTTACTGTAATTTAAGTAGACTTACAGCAAGCGCGTTTAAATATACTTTAACTAGTACGCTAATAATTAAAAAGTATATGATATAAAAACAGATCTGCGGATAAAGTATTAAAACTTAATTTTTAAACTTATTTAGTTAACTTCTAAACAGTAGTATATCTGTTTTTTCTACTTTTTTTTATTAAATATAGTGTTAGAAAAAAGATAACGTAAAGAATAAGCGAGTCGCCCGGATAAGCAAGTCGCCTACTTCTAAGTACTCTAGCGCGCGCGCAACCTACACCTACAATACTATAACTAAAAAATATTTAATCTGCTTATAAAGAAGCATTAATAATTCTTATCTTATTAGCTATTAAAAATAATACAGTCTAAAGCGTACGACGCGCTGCTTCTGCGTATAGCACTCCCTGTATAATACTTTGTAATTAACGCGCTGGACGACCTGCGCGACGCGATTACCAGCCTAATTTAAAGCAGCTAACTAAGCTTAAAAAGAAGATAATTGTTACTTATATTCTTAAGCTAGACTTGCGAGAATTTGCGCCCACGCTAACTACCGTATATAATATAGCTAATTAGTTACTTACTGCGCAAGAGGCGGGCCCCGTTAGTATTAAGTAGCCTAACAACTTTGTTAAGCGCTAGCTAGAGCTCTAAGTTTAATTAACCCGCCAGCAGAATCGCCAGCAGGTTCTGTATAAAAATTCTGAAGTTATACGCCTTTAGTTTAAGCTGCTGTATCGTACAAAAAAGAAGTACAGTATTTCTAATAAAAATATATACAACTTTAACGAAACAGGCTTTATACTAAACCGGATATCAGCTTAATTAGTAGTTACAGTATTAGAAAGACGGAATCGACTAAAAGGCGTCCAGCTAGACAATCGGGAGTAGACTACAGTAATTTAGAGAATCAACACGTGCAGCTAAATAATTTCTCTTTTTATTATCTTCGCGGGCAAGCACTACCTCTCTACGTAGTATAAGAGCGATAATATTCTATCTAGCTAGTGTATTATACTTAGCGAGACAGGCTAGACAACAAACAAGCTAGAAGTACGTTAGTTAGAGCACTTTAACGCCTATACGCAGAGTTATACAACAGGAGCCTACTAACTTCTTATTATTAACAGCTATAAAAGCTATAACTTTTTTACCTTCCAGAACCTCTGCAAGAAAAGTAAGATTATTACTCTCTGTATGCTTCCGCATTCTTTACACCTTCTCCAGCCACTTAATATAGAGTGTTTTTCGCCTTTAAAGCGGGCGTACAGTAATAAAATCTCTAGCTTAGCACGCGATTATATTAACTATATTAACAAAACTATCTTCCTGCCGGCTTTCAGAAGAGCCTTTAAACAATTTTTTACAGAGAATAATATACGCACGAGCTTCTGAGGGGCAGAAGTAGTTCTGTATAATCTAGAGGTAGTACTGTTAAAGCTTAATATAAAGCTACGTACGCCCACGCCAGCCCTTTTTAAAGCTATTTAGTAAAAAGCCAGAACACCAAGCAACGCGTACGAGCTAGAGGCTTAATTAACGTTAATCCGCGACAGAATTAGAAAGCATAAAAGCTTATTACCTGCTTCTATTATTAAAGCGCTTGCTCAGTTTAACAAAAGTGCTGCAATGCTGACCTATAAAGTTATATTGCTTTGTACGCGAGTTAAAAACCTTAAAAAGGCTAATAAAGCTGCCACGCAGCGTATAAGGCGAAAAAGAAAGCGGATTCAGCGTAAAGGGACTTTAACAAAAGCTAAAGGGGCTGAGATTATTACTTAAAAGAACGTTAAGAAGTAATTAAACAAGAAGACGCGCGAGGGCGAGGCTCGCTTTAGTAGCAGCTAACGGGTAAAATCGCGCTGCACGCGCTGTAAAAAGCAAAAGCATAACTCTCGTACGTGTAAACAGGCAGTATAACTACTCTAGTTACTTTTTATATTAATTTATTATAGTATTTTTTAAAAGTGGCTAAGTAGGTAGTTATGCGCGCGCTAAAGTACTTGAAAGTAGACAACTCGCTTGTCCGGGCGACTCGCTTATCCTTTACGTTAAGTAGGTTTTATAGTTAGCTTCTAAAATAAAGTAAATATAAAGTAGTAAGATGTATGTAGCTGGCGCTTTGTAACGGCCTATACCTTTAGAGTATATAGCTATAATAGAACTTACACACATATATATACACACACACACACATATACACACACACACACACATACACACACAAATACACACACACACACACATATACACACACACACACACACACACACATACACGCTTGTTCTATACGTTATATTAATTTACATAGTAGTTTCTACTATAAATCTTTCAGAATTTTCTTACTTTATCACTATTACTATAACTAGCTTCTTAAAACTTAAACATTTATATTCATGGCTAGTATGACTAGAAAGTTATCAGGCTTTAAAGCTTTATATAGATGCTTGGCATTAAGTGACCCGCTCGCTTGTCTGACCCGCTCGCTTATCCTTCACGTTATAGATAAACTACTTTAACCCTGTTGTTAGCATATGAGGCTTCCCAGCCATTACGCCACCATCTTAGCTCATGTATATATATCCGCTGTCATCCGAGCTCACACAATACACTCATTCATCTCTTTTCAGTCCTTCCCATCAGAGAACAATTTGCAATGAGTAAGTAGCCCAGGAGAAGCATATAGCAAGGACAGAGGCGGCCGAGGTTAGAATGAAGCAGAAGGCCGAGAGAGTAGCTGTATAGCTTCCTGGAAAAGGTAAGCGTAAAGTGTATGAAGCACCTATGCAACATCGTAAGCGTTAAAAACGTGCTAGCGATGCTGCAGGTGGTGTCGAAGCCGCCAAGGCTCTTCCAAGCCCTCCCTCCTTCTCCGTCACCACATCACGCGGCTGGAAGGTCAAGCTTCCGAGTAGATACAGATAAGCATATTGGTCTGTGTAGGGCTAGTTACTACTTCATCGCAAATTCTAGTGACATCAGTGGTCGTGGGTGGCTCCACAGCTTCTTTTTTGTACAAGTGTTTAGGGGGTGGGGCGCGCGGACGCGATATAGTGTAGCTTAACACGACACTTTCCTGTTTGTAACAGAGTAACCATCCCCTTGTCCTCGAACAGCATCAGCTTGACTAACTTCAGTTAGCGTCGATCCCTCCAGCATGGTTGCAGGGAGTTCATTCCAGAATTGATGAACTCTCTTTGAAGCCTGAAGGAACTTTTCGCTAACTTCTCCCTGATTCTCAACACAGAGAAGCTCCCCATCTCGCTTTTTCCATACACCATCGACTATTACATGCTTCACGTGACCAACGTTTGAATGTAAAACGATGGCGGAGATAGGATCTTCCCATCCCAATAGGCCTGTTGCTGTGCCATCGAAGATAGCGAGATCGGCTTTCGCACCTACTTGAATGGTACCCAAGTCCGAGCGTCGAAGAGCGAGACCGCCTGAGCGTGTGGCAAGCAAGTATGCTTGACTCGCAGACACTGGGTTATTCCTCGGGAGTAGATGGTCGAGCAACGTTGGGGCGTTGAATCGAGATCGAGTTGTCTGTAGCCATAACCGAGCTTGCGATATGATATCTCCACTCATAGCATAGTTGGTGCCTACACTCAACGAGGCTTGATCCTGGATTGGAATAGACGAGTAATTGTCATATCCGTGATGAAGTTCAAACTCCGGCGTGAATGCGATAAAGTGATTGGTGTCACGAAGAATGGCAGCATCGGCAGAAGTCGTACCATGCCCGTGAGCAAAGATGACAGGAAAGCTTTGGTTTAGAAGCCCAAGGTCGGAAAGAAGAGATGGGCTGTTTGTTGAGCCGAGCACACCGCCGACAAAATGGGTCTCGAGAAAAGAAATGTTTGCTTCCCTTTGACCATTTATTAGATAATCCCGAGGTCTCTCTGCCGAATTGGTAGATACTGTGATCACATACCTTGCAAGATTGATTACTCTCTCTGTCAGTTCTTCCCTGCCCCCATCAAATCCCTCATAAGCTATTCCCATTTCGACAAGACTGTCCTGGATTCGGTCTTGATTCATGAATTCATTGAACTGATCAAACTGACGATCAACAGGGAAATGCTCCTCGCCATCTCGGATATAGAAAGCCATAAATGTGCGTAAACCGCTGTCGATAGATGCGTTTAGTCCAGCCAGGTTCATCTCCTCGGTTAGCCCACCTGATGCATTATCCACAATCGATGTGACACCAGCGTTCAGAGCTTCGCATAGCCCCATGAGTTGGGAAACATACATAGTTTCTGGATCGAAGACTTGATATCCAAGGGCAGGGTTGGCGAAGCGAAGGACGTACTCGGTAATGGTGCTATTTGAGCTAGCCGTTCGATAGACTGTTTGCCAAGCATGCCGGTGTGTATCAATAAATCCTGAGCTTATAATGTCGTTGTGGGCTGGGATGTGTTCTGTATCAGGTGGAATGGCTACATCGCACGAATCGTCGAAAATGGCGGCAATTTTATCATTTGTAACGAGAAGAGATGTATTTCGTAGGATAATTGGCACACCTGAGGCCTCGTCGAACGAGATGATAGTACTCCGCTCAAAAAGGGTTGAGCCCGCCAGAACACTGGAGAAAGCAAAACCAGAGGAGAGGATAAAGTACGGTAAAATAAGATAGATATATGCAGAACGTAAATCTAATGAAAGAATTTTGTACGGCATCGTTGCTGCAGCCCAAAAAGCGTTGTTGAATAATTTTCTCTGGGCAAAGGTGAACAAGGACAGCAAAGAAACTCGGCTGGAGTATGCATGTTGACCAGGTCTCGCGGAGAATATATAGATATGCTCACGTGACTAGTCCCCTACCGAACATCTATGTCTTTATTCCTATACTAGCATATCCTGTTCAGAAAGAATGATTTGATTGTAGGGAAAAAACCATATCTCTCAAGAATGAATGGATCACCCAATAAAGTCTCGCGTTCCTCCATCTCTACTCGTGTGGATACCAGTTCTTGGTATTTGCGGCTTTAAGCTTGCTAACTCCGACATTTTGGCAAGGAAGTGGAGGCCACAGCACAGAGAAAGGTTCGGGGGATTCAACGGTATTTCGTTTTGTTTTCCTTCTGCCGTAGGGATCCGGATGCCAATACTTGACAATCATCCTTCAATCTATTTTCGGCGAAATTACGGCTGAGGACTCGTATGCCCTATGCTCAGTCTCTTAGATAGGAATAGAGACTGACTCTTTAAAGACTTTTCTATGTAAGTCTGGAGCGTTTTCGTCCGTTCTGTTTCCAATTTTTCAGTCTCTAGCTTCAATTCTAGCTTAACTAAAAAGCTTTGGCTTCTCTGTAGCGATATGTCCGATCGTTTCGGAAGATTTTTGCATGCGGGATAGCGAGCTATAGGGTTATAAGTACTGTTGGCATCTTTTCTTCTCGTGGGCCTTAAACTTGAGCAACGGAAGATTCCCTAGTCAATACATCCAACCTTTCTTGACACCTCATCGCCAGCCATGTATCACTATGGTTTACATTTCGCTTTCTTCGCCCGCACGATACTGGCATCAACTGTGAATCGTGGAGTCTTTGATCTGTCAAAATATGGGGAAGAAGATGGTATATTATCTCCTTTTGGCTCTCTCCCATCACTATATGCTCACGAAGTTGAACCAGTCATTCGCCGAGATATCGCAATTGTCGGTGTAGGAGCTGCTGGCACGCACGCAGCCATTACCCTGAAGGATCAAGGCTACTCAATCATCGCAATTGAGAAAGCCTCCCAGATAGGAGGAGCCACTGTAATCCACAATGATTCTACTACCAATCGCACTATCAATTGGGGGGTAGACGGCTGGCTTAGCAATGCCATCGTGACGGGCTTTCTCGCACGTTTCAACCTCACTGGCCAACCTATTCCCCCTTCTTCGGCGCGTACTCTGATCTATGATACCAATAATGGAACACCAACCGACTTGCCAGCTAATGGGACAACATACACGGCTGAGGAGTACGCTATTGCGTGGGCCAAATATGAAGAAATTCTCTCGCAATGGCCTGAACTGAACAATGGCATGTTTTTACCGGACCCTGTTCCAGAAGATCTCCTCTTACCATTCGGCGAGTTTGTTGACAAGTACAGTCTTCAACCTCTCGTTGCTCAGTTTGCCAATCTCAACAATGCAATCGGCGATCCGCTCACCTACCCCACAGTGGAGCGGATGCGAGTTGTGAATGTAGACACTGTCAATGCACTAAACAGTGCGGGCTTTATCGAACTTTCAGGAAGCCGTCGCAACGCCGAACTGTACCTCCGAGCCCAAGATGAGCTCCTTGTCACCGATAGTCTCCTCCTAAATGCAACCGTCGAACTCGCCGAACGCTATGAAAACAATAATCAGGGAGTTAGACTCTACATTCGGACACCCTCGAGCACAAAGCTTGTCCTGGCTAAGAAGATGATAATCACGATACCCCCTAAAATAGACACTATGGAACCGTTTTCCCTGAGTGAGCAGGAGACGAATATCTTGAGCAAGCTCGTATGCTCGGGCTACTTCACTAGTGTCGTGCGCAATACTGGTGTACCCGACAATACTAGCATCACAAACAGAGCCGAGAATACGTCCTTTAATCTCCCAGAACTCCCAACCATCTCATCTATCATCGAGAATGGGATCCCGACACTAAAGACTATAACCTACATGGCTCATCGAACAACCGATACCGATGTACTTGCCGACGAATTCGTACGACAGCACATTATTTCGTCCCTTAAGAGACTGCAAATGAACAATCCAAATGTATTCCAGGAAACCGAACCAGAGTTCGTGGAATTTGTGGGTCACAAGCCTTATTCTTGCCATTTTCCCGTTGAAGAGACGAGAAACGGCGCTTATCGGGACTTGTATGCTTTACAAGGTCTGCATAATACTTTTTATAGTGGGGGCACATTCAAAGCTTTCCAGACAGCATTACTTTGGAGATATAACGAGGAGGTTTTAATACCTCAAGTCATTGCGTCTCTGTAAATAATCCACTAGGAAATCCTAGCCTCATTGATTAGGGTAGAAAAACTACAATGTTGCTTGTAATGTCAAAATGGATATAATTCATTGCTATGTAGGACATAGACGAGATAAACGTTAGATACAGAACTCACAGTGTAAAAGCGTGTAGTCGGGTATTTGAGGGAACAAACACCGTGTCTGTGCACGCAGTGCACAGATTCAGGCAATGCACTCCGAACCCCATAAACGCTCAGTTAGACATGAGGCTAGAGAGCCACTCACGGTCAGGCGAGTTTCACGTCTTTGTGATGTCAAAAGTGAGTGGAGGTGTAAGGGTTGTCCCATTGGGGCTGAGGATCGCTAGACTAGATCCAAGCTCTGAGATCACGTGACTACTACCTGCATCGCTCAATCTTTGACATGTGATAGAACTTTCGATGATACCAGGCGAAGTCCCCATGTATGGATTGGATAGAGAGTAGTCTGGCTAAGGTGGCTCTTGGTAGGTCCAGTTCCCTTGGAAAGCTGCATGGTGTATAGTCCAAGTACCAGATTTTGTATTATATCGAGAGTCTGTTCTTCTTCTCTCTAAAGTATATGTGTGGGGAAGAAGAATGAAGACTGAGTTGATTGCTAAAGATGACTACCGCTCTGTACTTATATCCTCCATGGACTAGGGTCTGTCTGAAGTGCGTGGGATGGTAGGTTTCATATACCAAAAGCAAACATACCACAACTATGCCAGTCACATGAAAGTCAACAGATATCATACAAACAAGCGTGGCGCGCGAAGGAGATCCAAAGAAGTGCTTTCATGGACGCGACGAAGTCCTTCCAGCTCATCTATTCATTCTTAGAGACAATTACAGATAGCGGGCTTGACAAGGACACAGATATAGACGACGAATGAAACTACGCTACTTCGAGGGCGAACGCTGCCATATCGAATGCCGATGATGGGACTTTCGAGTGGTGCTACGTGGCACCAAGAGCTTGTATTCATGCATTTTGGCACGCTCGACAGTTCATCTGTCTTGATGGCACCCATATGAGATCCGATAATGGCCTGGCTCTCCTTATACTAACCACACTTGACTCCAACGAGGAGATTCTAGCATTAATGTGGGGGTTTTTCAGAGGCGAGTCCATGGAATCGTGGCTTGATTTTCTCGGTGGTTTCAGAAAACACTTTCTGGAAAACCTCGATACTACCGAGAAAGAGCGTGAAAACTTCAAACACCTCGCCGTCGTTAGTGACCGAGCAAAAGGTCTTGTCCCAGCTGTTGCGAAGGGTTTCCCGAAAGCCTTCCACTACCACTGCACACAACATCTTACTGAAAACGTCAGACAAGAGTTTGGAAGAAAAGTTGAGAAGATATTTAAGACTGCGTGTCTGGTTGAATCTAAGGCTGAATTTAAGGCTTGTGTTGACCAGGTCGAGTCGCTTTGTGCGCCCGCGCGCCATTATCTAAACCAGATCGATCGAGAGCACTATGCAACATCGTATGCACCGCTGGTTGATTTTCCGCGGCTTGGTCAAACATGTTCCAACATTTCGGAATCGATGAATAGTGCATGGATGGTGAGTAAACGTATTAGAAGATGGTTTCTTCTATCCGGACTAAGTCGCAGCTCCAGGAGGCTCGTAACTTACCGATTCTTCGTTCACTTCATCATCTGTGAACGTACATGATGTCGAATTCTACGGGAGACGTCATAAGTCCCCAAAACACGAGAAGTATACCAACTATGCTATGGCATATTTCCAGAAAGAGCTCAAGGAAAGTGGCCAGTACCTTGTCACTCCTCAAGAGCGCGAGAACTTGGTGGCTAGATCATACCTGATCGAAACGTATCCTCTGACTCGGCATATACCGTTACCAATCATTATCACAATATCTCCGGCCCGTCTTCAATTTCCAAACCACCAGATTCAAGAGAGCAGGACGGCCTATGGAGGCGGGTTAGGGATATATAAGCGAGCCTCGCAGAAATCGAGGCAATAGGAGATCGTTACCAAGCCCAGAGAATCGAATCTGCTAGACAGGCAGTAAACAGGAACCGAAACGGTGGACATGGTCAATCACAAAGGCCTACAAGGGAAGCAGAGCGTTTAACCTTGCAACTCAGATCCCCTGAACGGCGAACCTCATATCCAATTGTAGACCAGCAGCTACGACCATACGTGGATAAACAGCAAAATAACAACAGCCTTGCCATTGACCTAGCCGCCTCACAAGCCACGCACGATGGTACTCCCGTTACTATCAGTACCCTTACATCCGATGCTTCTAGCTCTATCTCAAATATCATGATTAATGTCACAGAAAGTCCGCCAGATGGAAGCAAAAGAGGTGTGGGTGGAGACAAAGAGGAGAGCAATGTCCAAAGCGAAGAGCCTCCAGCCCTGTCAACGCGATCAAGAAAAGAGGCTCGAACCGCCCTATCGTGAGATCATTGATAGATGTTAGATTTAATAAATGTTGGCCTTCACGTGACTAGCATAGTTGTGGTATGTTTGCTTTTGGTATATGAAACCTACCATCCCACGCACTTCAGACAGACCCTAGTCCATGGAGGATATAAGTACAGAGCGGTAGTCATCTATAGCAATCAACTCAGTCTTCATTCTCCTTCCCCACACATGTGCTTTAGAATAAACTGTTAAGCCGCTGTTCTATCTTTTGCTACGTGAAACTACCATGTTTATTCACTGCTCGAGAGCGTCTGGGAAAGTTGCAGGGCCCATCAGCAAAGCGGTGGCATTTGGGTCAGAAAAAGTGGCGTCCGGGTCATTATTATGCCAAGTAGTGGTGTGGCGGTCGTTAGCCTATTAAGAATAGCTACATATCACGTTCGCGCGCACCCGAAGATTGCGCACATCCAGCGCACGGACATGGTATCAGCTCGCTTGGGAAATACGTTAGGCATGGTGAATTGTCGGAGGAAGGCCGTTTAGCCGTTGCCGAACGGTATGAGGGAAAGACGGAGAATGGAGGGATACTCGGGCCGATGTTTACAAACAGTCCAACCCTCTTTTCTGAAGCCTAATCTGCCCTTGTGTTTGGAAAAGCACAACTTCCATATCAAATCAGATCATCGCTTAATGCCTAGCGGTATCTATTCATGCTCTTATCAGATTTGTGCTTCAACTCATTCGAAAGGAAAAAAAAAGATTGCCTTGGCAGCTTCTTAGGCGGTAACGCGTGTCTTTTTGCATTAATCACCCACACACACTCACTTGCATATCCACTAAACCCGATTTCCTTCGTTTAGCAGGCTTAGTTTGTACATTCCAGCGCTTCGGGGTTCGGGCGATCTTTAGAGGCCGAGCGGCAATTTTTGGCCGACGCTCGCGTCGGGCCTATTCTATTTCGGGGGTTCGGAGCTTGAAAGAAAAAAAAGCATCGAGGTTCATAAAATGAACGGTCCCACCAAAACTTACACAGAAAGGGTTGGTGTGACTTTACCCCTCTATTTTTGATGTGCTAACTCCAGCCTCACATAAGTTCTAACCAACATGGACTAGGCTATCTTAGTAAATACCGAAAGATGTTCTACGAATTTAACAATCTCTCCTCGTATCTTGAAATAGCGGAACTGGTCCATGCTATGGTCGAAATGCGCATGGAAATTGGACTGAAATAGTTGCGAACTTCAATCATGGATGACCCACGTCTCTCGCTCTAAGAGTATTCCGTCTTAATGCAGGCTGTAACGTAAACCACAAGCGAGCGACGCACCTCCTGACTGCTCCAGCGCGCACGCAACCACCTACTCAACCACTTTAAGAGAATACTGTAATAACTTGATACAAGAAGTAACTATGGTAGTTATACTGTTGTTTTGCAAGTACGAGAATTGTGTCCTTGCCCTCTGCATCGCGTGCAGCGCGCTCTTGACTGCCGGCTGCCACCAAGGCGAGCCTCGCCCTCACGCCTCTCCTCGTTGAATTGCTCCTCAACATCTTTTTGAGCGATAATTTCAGCCCCCTCAGCCTTTGTCAAGGTCCCTTCACGCTGGATCCGCTTTCATTTTCGCTTTGTACGCTGCGTAGCGGCCTCATTAGCCTTCTCAAGGTCCTTGTTTCAGTTGAAGCTCTGAACTAGAAGAACAAGTGTGATAATATTCTATGTAGGAGATAGAGACCTAAATATATGGGTATAGAGATAAGGATGTGATGTTTGACATTGGCTCATCACTGTTTGTAATAAGTCATCACCGTTTGTGATGAGCCATCACATCACGTGATCTGGGATCTAACTGTTTCGGCCCTTAAGCAATGCAGCTGTATGGAGCATAACTGCAGCCCCCTTTTCAAGCTGATTAATAGCTGCAAGAACAGAAGCAGGTGATGAGCTGTTATGTCTTCTGATTCTGTTGCGAATTAACATTGACTGAGCCTACAGCTCATACGCGTTGCTCGGTGTTCTGGCCTCCCATGGGGTAGCTTCAGGGGCCGGCGGTGTGGGCGTGTGTATCTTTGCGTGAAGCTTTGACAGCACGGCCTGTGGGTTGTACGGGACTATACCTGCTCCTCGGAAGCTCGCGCGTACGTTTCCCTCAGTGAACGATTGTTGAAAGGCCTTCCTGAAGGCCGACAGGAAGGTGATCTTGTCAACATGATTAATATGATTACGCGCCAAGCCAGATATCTCATCACTGTACGCTCGCTTCAAGGGCGAAAAGCACCCCACATCAAGTGGCTGAAGGAGGTGTGACGAACGCGGAGGCATGCAGAGAGTGACAATCTTTCTCGCCTTGCAGAGGTCCTGGAAGGCTAGAGAGTTATGGCTTTCATGGCCGTCAATGATGAGCAGTCGGTACGTCCCCACCGTACGGTTCTGCGTATAGGTGTTGAAATGTTCCAGCCAACGTACCCCTAGCTTATTTGTTGTCCAGCCTGTCTCACTGAGCGATATGCACTAGTTAGGTGGGATATTGTCGCCCTCGTACTACGCAGAGAGGTGGTGTTTGGCCGCGAAGATGATAAAGGGAGGGATTGCCCAGCCGCACGCGTTGATCCCCTGAATTACCGTAGCCCATTCATGATTGCCCGGCTGAGTGCCCTTAGGTTGGTTCCGTCTCTCCGATGCTGTAACCACTGACTGAGCCGATATCATGCCTATTATAAAGCCCGTTTCGTTGAAGTTGTACGTGTCTTTATTAAGGATGCTGTACCTCTCCTTCGTACAATGCAGCAGCTTAAACTAAGGGCTGATAACCTCAGGATTCTCGCATAGGACCCGCTGGCGATCCTGATGGCGGGTTAATTGAACTCTGAGCTCTGGCTGGCGCTTAACAAAGTTGTTAGGCTACTTAATACCAACGTGGCTCGCCCCTCGCGCAGTGAGTAACTGATTAGCTATATTGCGTACGGCAGTCAGCATGGGTGCAAATTCTCGCAATTCTAGCTCAAGGATATAAGCAAAAATCACCTCCTCTTCAAGCTTGGTCAGCCGCTTCGAGTTGGGCTAGCAATCGCGTCGTGCAGGTCGTCCAGCGCGTCGATAACGGAGTGTTGTACAGGGAACGCTGTATGCTTCTGAAGCGTGTCGCACGCTTTGGACTAAGTTATTTTTAATAGCTAGAAGGGCAAGGATTACGGATCTTTTATAATTTGATGATTGAGATACATTTGGTGGAGGCATTGCTGGTGTTGGTGGCACGCGTTGGGGCAGTCAGGGGTATGGCCGCTCGCTTATCCTATACGTCAGGGTGTAACCAAGAACAATACACCAACTTTTCCTAAAATGAGACCACTCACCCAAGCACTGAAAATTGCGACAAACAACGTGTTCAACCCGAGCTTTGAATTCTAGCCGCTGTACTTTTATATGATTTTGACAGCCTATTTAACCTTTCTCATCAGTCCTTCTATACCCGGAGTAACTTTGGTCCATTGCTCATTCTCATCTAAAAACTCCGCACGCCCAGTCTCCCACTCGCTTTTTGCGATATCTGAATGGGCCTTGCTCCTGGCCTTAATATCTACAGCATACGGCGCTATCGAGATTATTCCGCCAGGTGAGTAATTCTCCGTATCGATCGGAATCTCTCTCCCGTCCGCGCCTTTTCTTTTGGAAACATCACACGCCCAGATAATCTTAGACGCCGTTAAGAACAGGTTCCGCTCCGCAAGATGCTGACCCGGGCAGATACGACGCCCAGCCCCAAACGTGAAATGCTCCGAACGCGCACCGACGGAATCTTCCTTGACCTCTTGTAGCTTGCCTTCCCATCGCTCGGGCTTGAAGGCGCGGGGGTCCTCATATACGAAGGGGTCATTGTGGATGAAATAGGCATTGATGACGAGAATGGAGCCTGCGGGAATCTTGTAGCCGTTGTATGTGATGTCCTGGGTTGAAGAGTGGGGAAGGCAAAAGGGTGTGACGCTGGACCAGCGGTGGAGTCTGATAGTGAGTTAGCGGGAATGGACAGATGGTATTTGTGCCGTTACTTACTCCTGTACTACTTGACGGACATAGGTAAGTGTGGACATGTCATTGGCGTTTGGGATTCGATTGGAGCCAACAACGCGATCAATCTCTGTCAAGAATAAGCCAGGAGCTAACAAAAGGCTGCAAGTATTTTCTTACCTTCTTTTGCTTTACGCTGGACTTCGGGGAAACATGCCAAAGCGGCGAGGAGGTTAATTAGCGTATGGGAAGTCGTATCTGTGGCTGCCTAGATGGCGTTAGCCACCATCAAAACTCCAAACATCTATAGTTTTCTGGGGCAGTAATTACTGTAAGAAGATCAAGACCCATCCTTGCTCCCATAATATCTTTAAAACCTTTCTTCTCTTGCTTTTCTGCCAAAGATTTATTGAAAGATGGCAGGACGTTCCTGGAATTCTTACACGGGAGGAAGTGCTTGAGTGCGACCTTGGCATCCTTTACGCAGTGCTCACGTGCCTTCCGAATAGAGGGAAATACCCAATCAGGCAACTTTCTGAGCAGCGGGAAGTAGTCCGGGAGGCTACCTCTGAGCTGGAGGGAGGCGTACTCGTCGAAGTTATCGCGCACCTCTTTGATATCTGGATCGTCAGGTTTGGGCGCGCGGCGTCCGCGGGTCAGCAGTAGGCCGATCGAGTTGCTGTATCAAAAGATGTGACTTCAATAGTCGGTAGGACCAGCTAATAGGTCTACGAGTAGTTTGGTCGTCTCGAGCTCTTGGAAGGGTATGTATTGCTTTGTTGCGCCAACGTTGAGGATCGAGTGGAATAAACGGCGTGCTAGACGCCAGTAATCGTGGTTAGGTGCAAAGCCCATGGAGTACTCATTGGCTGCTACGTCATTCATTAAATAACTCGGTGGCCGGCTGGCTGTGATGGTGCCCATCTTGTCGAAGATGTCACATGCCGCACGCGTAGAGCTGACTATGACCTGTGGATGCGAACCGCGCATCACAGTGACGAGAGGGCCATATTTGCGAGCCCACTCGGCATATTTAAGGTGATGGTGGAAGGGTGGCATCTAGGGAGAAAAAAATATCAGCATTTCGCCTGGTTTGGCAATATGACTGAAAAGCCAAAAACATACCTGGTGGTTGTTCCCGAGAATAGGCGCAGTTGGCGGCCCTGGAGGCATGCCTACGGGGCGTTTACCAATCTGGAGTACACGATAGAGCACATATGCCAAAATGGCAAATGCGGCAGTAGTAACAGACGGCGATATCGCCATTGTGTTCATTGGTCGATTTTTTCGCAGATGACAAGAATGTGACTGTGGTTTGCTGGTCTTCAGTCACTTTAAAAACATTTCATATTTGCGTACACAGGTGGAGTCGTTGTCTCCTTCCACTGTGATTGCTTCTACTAAACGGGGTGCGGATGTAATTATCTTCCTCTTTACGCAGCGGAGCGGCGCCGAAATAATCCCTGTGCCGTTCCATTGAATGGCATTTGTAATCAAGATGGGCCTAATGACATCGCTGAGCCGGAAAATTTGTCGGGCGAAATTACAATAAACCAGGGTTAGCTCTCGGAAAATGACGAGGATGATCATTCGATAAATTTCAACGACTATAGATCAGTATTGAATCCCTGATTCACTTGATTAGATACACCTTAGTGTAGGAACCCAAGTTTACTCAGTTTAGAACATCTAAGTATCGCGATTCAAGAGGAGTTTTGTCAACCGCTCTCCTAAACTGCAAACGCTATAGGAACATGATAGAAAGGCCCCCTTTGGAACTTGTGGAATAGCTCATGTGGGGCTGCAGTAATGTGAAGCGCACCGTATGTGTGGTCGAGATTTTGACCTTTTTAAATTATGAGGCTGAAGTGAATCAACCAGGATCTTCGACGCCAGATAACGCCCAATCTCCTCGAGATAACCTCTTAGCTTACTGTCTGATGGGACAGGTGGTGAGAAAGATCGGAGATTAGTGAATCACAAAAAATGATAGGAACCAACGACGGATTGGAGAGCACTCTAAAACTTGGAAGATGTCGAAAACTTCGTAATAAGGGAGACTTACGACACTGTAACTCAGCTTTTGAACAGTCAATAATTGGCACGATTTTCTTTCCAGCAATGATTTTCCAGCAATATCGTCTCTGTGCGATGGTTAACGTAACCTACAAGCGAGTCGCCCACTTCTAAGTGCTTCAGCACGCGCGCAACTACCTACTTAAGTACTTGAAAAAAAACACTGTAATAACTTAATATAAAAAGAATTTAGAGTAGCTATACTGCCTTTTTGCACGTACGAGAGTTATGTCCTTGCTCTACATCGCGTGCAGCGCGCTTTTGCCTGCCGGCTGCTACTAAGGCGAGCCTCACCCTCGCGTGTCTCCTCGTTCAATTGCTCCTCAACGTCCTTTTGAAGGAATGCACAAAATCTTGAAGGACTACCTCATGACCTCGATAGGTGACCTCGTGTTGTTGGGAGGACCGAGCAGATGGTCAAGAGTCAGTACAGTAAGTACGTGAAGGAAATTGCATCTTCTAAACAGAACCAAATTCCAGCACAAGACAGAGTCGATGCCGTTCTTGCCACCTGGCATCCACGAAGTCCTCACTCCACCGGCCATTCAGCGCATCAGGCAACAGTATCTATTCCGCCAGAAAGAGCAAAGACAGCGTCGCGGAGGGCATCCTTGTTCGGGTCTTTTTTAGAAAACAAACGGCCTCCCGTGCCGTCATACGTTGCAAGAGGTAATGGCTGCTGGATCAACACTTCGACTAGATCATCTTTACGATGATCATTGGCGTTATCAACGTGAGCATGGACCATCGATACGCTCGACCTCTAGACCGTATCAGGCCGTCCTTGAGCCACTCCCCGCTCAAACAAAAGGGGCGTCGAGGAGGAACGAAGCATTAACTCCTCCCGCTTTCATCCCTTCGTCTCCGCCCGTCCCTGTTGCCGTGTCAGTAACTACGGCTCCGCCTCTTGCCTGGCAGCCTCCAACGTTGGAGGAATTCTTAGCCGACGTTGAGAGTCGAAGGGGCCAGCGCGTCCTATATCATTGCGACGACATAATCTCAGCAACCAACTTCCGGACAGATACAGGCCAGGGGGATGATCCTGCCGAGCTGGTAGAAGCACGGAACATGGCTCTCGCTACCCAAGGACCTTTTAAGGACTGCACTCCCACTATGGCTTGGAACTATCATTTTGGAGACATGGAAGCTCTTTATACTGAGAGATTTGCACAAGTGGCTGCCCAAAATGCTCTTGTTGAACTTCAACATGTATCGGAACGGCGGCCTAAACGTGCAGCTGCAGCAGCGGCTTCGGAGGCCTGAAAAAGCCTCGGTCCACGTAAAAGACGACGAGGAGGATAGGGAATATTTCTAGCAATGCAAGTGATCCAGCTTCAGTCTTCCTTTAGAAGCTGGGACATCAATGGAAATAAGATACTATAATCTCCCGTGAGCTAGTATCAACAAAGTTAGCGCGGGGGGACAAATCTCGAAGGGTGGACAAATCTCAAAAACGGGCGGGCAAATCATGCCAACCATGTTATAATTCATTGTAATTTAATACTAATACTGTTAGAGCTAGGGACATATTTTGAAGGGGGAGCAAACCTTAAAAGCGGGGACAAATCACGCCAGCCATTTTGGCAGCCTTGGATCTGCACTAGCCAAGATCCGTAAGGAGAACGGAAATATTAACATCCGTTCTACGACTGTGACATTCACGAATAAAACAAAACAACAGAAAACAGCGGAATTTTAACGGAGTGTGTTAGTAAGCTACAGGGAGTGGATGAGTATAAATATACCCTGATATTATCACTGGCTATGCAACCATCTCATCACACTTCTTCACAGCAAAATATTCTCATCTAACGCCATACAGTATGCGGTTCTCTACGGTCTTCTTCATCTGTATCTACTCAGCTAATGTATTTGCACATTTTGATGTGAGCGTCTCTCCAAGAGAGCTGATGAAAAAGGCTGAAGGCGCAAAAAAATGCGAATCAGCAGTTTCGCAGCATGTCCAAAAGCGACACCACAAGCGAATGATGGAAAAAAGATGGGCAGGAAAGAATACTACTTACCTGATCAATGCGGAAGCCCCTTATTACGACACTATTCAAAACACCACTTGCGTCTTGTCGGAGGAAAAGACAACTGGCCCTTATGTGTGGCCCAGGTCAGTAGATCCGTTTGCTCTGTTCAATTCGAGCTTGATTGGAAATGATGAATTACTAACAAAGAGCTTTGAATAGAGCACAGCTCCTCCGACAGGATATGGCCGAAGACCAGCTAGGCATCCCTCTATGGCTTGACTTCGGAGTTTTGGATATCAATACCTGCGAACCATTGCCGAACGCCTTAGTAACTGTCTTCCATTGCAATTCGACAGGCAGTTATTCAAGTTTTGCCGAGCTAGATCCTTCCATGACCTTTGAGGAACTTCTGGACGCGCTCAACTTGACCATGACGGATAGTGTTGTCATGAACAATGTGACGGTCATCGAAGGGGACCCGAATGGCAACTACACTATGGGAGTCACAGATATCCACACCGATGATTCAACATTCTTGCGGGCATCCTGGCCAACAAATGAAGAAGGTATGGTCGAGTTTAAGACTATCTTCCCCGGATATTACGCCGAGCGGACGGTGCATCTTCACCTGCAGGTATTCCAGGATTATGTCATTGCAGCCAATGGATCGATCGCTTCAGGAAAAGCTCTTCATACAGGTCAACTTTACTTTGACGATGCGGTTATGGAAAATGTCATGGCACAGTGGCCGTACACCATCAGAGAGAATGACATAGAGAGGACAACTAACGCCATCGATGTGGTGTATGCAAATGATACTTTGGGAGAATACAACCCTGTGGTCCACGTAATCCCTGCAGACGGAGAGGATATTCTCAAGGGGGCTATTGGTTATATCACTCTAGGTATAGACACACTACGCGAAGCCTAGACCTCTTGGGTTGCAACATCGTATTTGACGATGTAGTCATTATCAGAAAATATTTGTAGCGCTCTTCGTATGTATCAGAATTTCTAAAGTGCGGGTATGGGGAGGAAGAATGATGATTGGGTTGATTTCTATAGATAACTACGCCTCTTTACTTATATCCTCGATAATCGCGGTGATGAATAGACTATGAGTGCGCATCTGAGTTGATTGTTGTTACGGACCTGGGAAAGTGGGCGGCGCAGGCGACGCTTTTGAAGAACGGCTGATGTCGCACTTTTGAGTGCTTGGGTGTGTGGTCTCATATTGTGAAAAGTTGGTGTATTGTCTTGGTTGCACCGTGAGTGTGAAGAAGGACCCAGAGTCCAGTTTCGGTCCCGCGATGCTCCATTTCCAGCAAGGACAGAAATAAAACAACAGGCGTCCATGTCTCGCTGTCGCACGTCAGGATGATCTACATTGCCAAGCTTGCCGTGCGGTTCTCATAGAAGACAGCCAGGCTAGGATGCAAGCAAGAACGGTGCACCAATCCTTACGACAAAATGAGACCGCCATCCCAGCAAACCGCCCCGCCTAAGACTTCTTGAAACTCGGCATGGTGTATGCTCGGCGACCGTGTGCTATCCAAAGATAGTGTGGCAACTCCGAAGTTGTGAGTACGGACGTCGCGTTTTTGTGTGCAGGGGTGAGCGTTCTCATCTGTCGCACGCCAGGATGGACTGCATTACTAAGCTTGCCGTGCGGTTCCTGTTAGATAGCCAGGCTAGGGTGCAACCAAGAAGAATACACGAACTTTTCACAATATGAGACCACCCACCCAAGCACTCAAAAGTGCGACATCATCTCACAGGGCTGGCTCGCCAAGAACCCCCACCCGATGTGCCAGACCTCAGCACCCCCGTCGGCACATGCCGCTTTCTCCCACACCAGCCCTGCAGCCGTGTGTGTGTGTGTGTGTGTGTGTGTGTGTGTGTAAGTTCTATTGTGGCTATGCACTCTGAGGGTATAGGCCGTTATAAAGCGCCAGCTACATATATCTTACTACTTTATATTTACTTTATTTTAAAAGCTAACTGTAAAATCTGCTTATTTTTTTTCTAATACTATATTTAATAAAAAAAAATAGAAAAAATAAATATACTACTGTTTAGAAGTTAACTAGATAAGCTTAGAAATTAAATTTTAATATTTTATCTGCAGGTCCGCTTCTGCGTTATACACTTTTTAATTATTAGTATACTAGTTAAAATATATTTAGACGCGCTTACTGTAAGTCTACTTAAATTATAGTAAATAATATATTTAGCGCTTTTTATTTATTATCTCTTTTTTTTCGCGTGTTTTATTTTACTTATAGTTTAAAAACTATTCTATATTTTTTATAAACTTAATTATTACTTTTACAGCGCTTATATCTAGCCTCTATTACTTAATTAGTCTGTTTATATTTTTATTTTTTTTCTGTCTGCTTAAGTAGCCTTCTAGTATATATAAAAAATTTCTAAATTACTTTCTGTGTTACTGTTTTATTTTTATTTTTATCTGCGTTTACTGTCTGTATAAAAACAGAAAATATATAACTAATTTTATAAGTCTGTATTTATATACTGCTATTTTTTTTATTTAAATTTTATATAAGTATATTTTAAAAAAGCTTTTGCTCGTTTATAGCTACGTAAAAATTACTATCTCTATACTTATTAGCTGCTAGTATATTTAAGCTAATAGATTTAAATAAAACGCTATATTAATCTTCTAAGTAAATCTGCTTATATTCTCTCTACTTACTAAAAATAGTTTTTTTATAGTTTCTGCTTTTTTTAACGCTAGTCGTAATAGATACTACAGATATCCGTTTTACTATAGTAGTTTTTTATTTTTTATTTTTATTACTGCTTTCGCTAGCTTATACATTTATTTATTATTTTAAATTTTAATATATTTTAGAATTTAGTATAGTGTGACTTTAGTTATCTGTAGCTTTTTTATAATTTCTATTACTACTTTTTAACACGTATTTACTTTTTAGCTTTATATTAATAGCAGCGCTAACTATAAATTTAAAAAAATTTATAAACTAAATATAGCTATTAGCTATTTATTTCTATTACAGGCTATACAGACTAGACTTTATAGCTAGTTAGCTACTTTATTAATTGCTAGCAGCTTAGTAAAATAAAAATCTACTTAGTCTAAGCTAGCTATAGTTTTTAAAATATCTACGCAGCTAAGTAGCGTGTAAATACTAACTCTAGCTTATCTGTTGCGTACTAATCTATTAACGTAAAAATCTATCTATTTAAATATTTAATTTTAAATAATAGCTTCCGCATACTTTTTATTTTTATATAGTACTATTTTAGATTTAGCTACTTAAAGCGGACACGTATACGCTTTTACTTCTATTACTCTATTTATTTTAATTTTTTTATATGTTTCTGCTATTCTCTGCAGTAGTAATTAGTACTATCTATATAGTTTCTGCTGTTAAAGTATCTAGTACAGATATAACTTTTTTAGTTTATAGATTAAAACTTAAAACGCGATCGCTTACTTACGCAGTCTCTACTTAAATAGTAGTAAATCTGCTTTTATTTATATAATTATAAATACTACTATATAAAAGTTTTAAATAATAGTTTGCGCTGTAATTTTTTATATCTACTAAAATAGCTATATCTGCTTATACGTAATAAGCGGAAACTATATTAGTAATATATAGTTAGCTACTAGCAGTACTGCGCTTATTACTAGCTGTTTAACTATTTTTAGTAGAAGTTTTTTAAATCGCTGTAAAGCTAGCGCTACTTTAGTTACTTTACCTACTTTATTTATAAAGTGTATTTTAAACCGCAGTTTTTTATTAAGTATTACTCTAAAAATTCTAATTTAGTCTGTTAGCTTAATTTTGTTTTTTTTAAAACAGAGTAGTGTAGTGCTGTTTTGGTCTGCGCCTTTATATCACGTAAAATAAATAAATAACGTTTTAGCTGCTTTAAACTATATTCTGCTCGTTTATTTCTATTTTTTTAGTATTAGTACTATTTTATTTTAAATAATTTTTGTGTTAGCGTCTGCTAACAGCTCTATAATCTACGCTAAGTAGTTATTAATAAATACTATTAAACTGCTATTTTTAGATGCGCTCTGCACTAGATCTGTATTAAAAAATAGAAAAAAAATAAAAGTAAGTGCTGATTTTTGCGGAAGTCTAGCTTACAGAAGTTTCTGTACTACTAATATAAAGCTATTAATAAAAGTACACGTCTGCTAGTCTGTGCAGAAGTTTTATATCTACTAAATAATTATTTTAAAAATCTGTTACTGCTGTAATTTTCTAATTTTTAAATCTATAGCTACGTTATTATACGCGTTTTTAACGTTAAATAATACTAATAATAATATTTTTATACTTTTCTACGTTTTAAATATATTTTTGCAGAAAAATAACAGCGCGTATATTATTAATTACTGCTTTTAGATTCTAAAATACGTTTTTAGCAGAAGATTATACTCTTTTACTAAATACGCAATCTTCTTAGCTACTACTAACTCTAGTATTTTATTTAGTATAAGTAGAAGTAAAATAGGCCGGTAGTTATTAGCGATAGTATAGTTTTTATATTTTAGCTTTCGCAGCAGTATAATTTTAGCTACTTTTTATTTATATAATACTTTACTAGTTTTAAATAATTTGCTAAAAAGCAGTATAATTTTATTCTCTAAAACAGGCTACAGCTCTTTCTATACTTATGCCGGTAGTCTATTTCTGCTTAGAGTTTTATTTAGACTAGCCCGGAAAACAGCCGCTTTAACTTTATATTTTATAACTAGCTTTTACAGCAGCTAGCTGTATATATTTAAACTATTTTTAAATTTATACGGCGGCGGAGTCAGAAAGAAAGCTTAGAGTAGCTTTTTTACTATGTTTTTGTTTTTTATTACTGTTTTTTTATTTTATTCTGCTTTTTTAATAAGTAGTATTTTAGTAAAAAACGAGCCGGCTTCTGCGTCTAGGTATTTAACTGCTTTTTATATATTATTATTATTACTAAAAAACTTTTTTTAGTATTACTTTCTATATTATTTAATTATCTAGTAGAAGAGTTGCTTTACTTATATTACTGTAATATATATCTCTGCGTTTTTACAGCTTTACCTCTATATTATATATATTTAGTTTTTCTAGTATATATACAACTTTTTTAGTACTGTAAGATTTTTATTCTACTACTGCTTTATATATAGTAAGAGCTAAGTTTATAAGTAGTGTGCTTTTAAAATACAGCTAGCTTATATAGTAAGTTAGTTTGCTATATCGTCTACGTTCTTTATAGAAAAGCTTTTTTTTTCTACTGCTTAACAGCTTTTTTAATTTTATTTTACAGTATATTTTTAAAAAGCAGCTTTTTAGAGATTTTTTTTTTTTATATCTATATAGAAGCTCGTTCGGATCGCTTAGTAGTCTAATCTGTATTTATTCTTTTAGATAAAGTATTTAGCTAGTTTACTTGCTAGTTTAGGCGTCGCGAGTATTAAATTAATTATAAATATACATTCTGTATTATTTATAAATATTATTTTTTTTACTAGTAGTAGGCTTTATAGCAATAAATCTGCTATAAAGTTAATAATTAACTTACTTTTATTCTGCTTTAGTATATTAGCTATATACGCTTTTTTTTACAGCAGATAGTATTAGTTAAAATTATTTATAATTACTATTTTTATATAAGAATCGCAAAGCAGCTCGTTCTAAACTAGCTTTTTTATTATATTTAGTCTGCTGTTTATCTCCGCTTTAATCTCTACTTTTCTATTTTTTATATATAGAGCTGGTATATATACTAATACTATTATTACTTTTTTTTCTTCTATGTGCGCTACTATTACTGTAATATTAGCTAAGTTTATAGCTAGCTGCGTCGCTGCTACTTTTTTTAAAATTTAAATATATAACTAAACTAGTGCTTAGAACGGTTATCTGCTCTATATAATAAATGTTATTTACTATAAAATTACGCCTACTATTACTACCCGCTTATCTGCTATAAAATAGCTAGGCTTTTAGCTTATAATAAAGTAAAAATCTGCTAATATTTTATTGTTAAAGAATATATACTACGCTTTTTTATTTTTATTTAAATTTATTTAAAAAATAAAAAGTTTTTTATTTATATTATTAACGTGTAAAAATTCTAATTTTTTTTTTTTATATTTAGAATATTTTTAGTGCGACGCTTTATATAGATTTTAGTAGTTTATACAGCGCAGATTAATTATTTTACAGTATAAGTAGTTTTTCTATCTATATATATCGTATGTCTCTAGTTGTATACAGTCTCTCGCTTTATATCTAAACTATCTGTATTTAAAGCAGATTATAAACATACGTTACTTTTTAAATAGTAATATTATAATTTTACTTCTGCTAAACGTTACGCTGTCTAACTGTAACAGCTTCTCTGCTTTTTTTTATTATTATTATTTTAATTACTACTAAAACGTACTGTCTGCTAGGCTAAAATCGCTCTAGCTACTATATTATATATATTTTTATACTATTTTCTGTTCTAAATTACTTTATAGCTAACTAGTTTACTTTACTTATATCTATATCTATAGCTAGTACTATTTCTATTTAGTTAGCTTTAACTAAATACTACTTAAATTCAACTAGTTGTACTTTTAAAAGCTATAGTTTAAACTAGTCTGCTGTTATTTACTAAAATATAGCTTTTTTATTTTTATTTACAGTAAACTTAATTACGCTAGTACTATTATTTCTATACTATATTTAAAAATTTTTAATAGCAGCTTTAGCTAGCCTGTTAACTCCGTCTATACTCTGTTAAATAGTTTTTTTAATTTTTTCTATATTTACTGTTTTTTTTGCTGTTTTTTTTTCTGCGTAACTAACGTTAATTATAAACTATTAGTTATTATTACTATTTATACTTTTAGAGCTAGTTATACGTAATACTATTATTTTTAATTCTATTTAGCTGCTACTAGCCGCGACTATTACTTATATTTATATTAAAAATAAAAATATTAAAAGTATATTAAGCTGGGTTTAGAACGAGCTAATATTTTTCTAAAGCTAAGTAATTTAGTTTTTAAAATATTACTGTTTTATATTAAACGCTGTGCGGTTACTTTTAATATTTTTAATAATATTATTCTACTTAGCAATAATACTGTTCTACTATATAATCGTCTTTTTTAAACTTATAATAAATTTTATTAACTTTTTTAGTTTATTTTTATTTATTAGTTATTTAGAAGAAAGCGACGTATATCTAGTAAAAAATAATAATAAATTATTATATTTTAAGTGCTGCTATTACGTGTTAAATAATTTATTAAACTGTAACAGCTGCGACGCAGTACCTCTAGCTTTAACTTTTATCTATATAAAATATAATACTATTATTTTTATTATTATTACTGTTTATAATATTTTAAATACTTTTACAGCTTATTTTTTTGTACGTTAGATTAGAGCTGGCAGAGTTAACAGATTACGTTCTAAAGTTAAAAGCGCTATTAAAGCTCTAGTATAATATTAAGTAGACTATACAGACTATTTTACAGCAGAAACTAGCTAAGCGAACAAGCGCGAATTAAGTAAAAGAATGTCTGAGATGTATATCCTACTTTCCAACAATCGAAAAGCTTTTTTACTGCTTGACCGCGCGATCTGCGCGCCTCTAGCGCAAGGTTATAACAGAAACGGATCGGCTCTCCTCCCTACTAGAGGGGCGGCAAACTATGACTCAAACCTAACCGAATGCCGCATCCGACGAACCAGAAGAGGACCATAACGTCATAGAATCTAAGCACAAAGTACAATCCAAACAAGATGGTACTTGTTTGGATTGTAGAAATATTGAGGGGCATTTGGAATTAACGCTATAGTTAAACCGGAGCAAGTAAATTAGAAGCTCAGAACTCGAGCAGAAAATAACGAATTCTGCATTGAAAATAAACCAAGCCCATGCATATACTTGAAAATAAAGTATTAAGATGTATGGGGAAGACAGTAACGCGTGCACGGGCCGATTTAGAAAATTTAATCAATCTTCTCAAGCCTGAGCATCCGAGAGGTTCCGGCAGGGGTTGCTTATGCGGGAAGTTTAACTAATTTCCGCGTTACACTAGCTCAGTAGATTTAAAAATATAACGTGTTCTCTTCTAGAATTATAGTTAGAATCTCGTAATAATAATAAAATGTTGTTAACCTTTACGTGACTAGCATAGTTATAGTATGTTTGCTTTTAGTATATAAAACATACCATCCCACACACTTCAGACAGATCTTAGTCTATAGAGGATATAAGTACAGTGCGGTAGTTATTAATAGCAATCAACTTAGTTTTTATTTTTCTTCCCCACACATATACTTTAGAGCCTGCTCGAATGGATACTAGAGCGCGGCCACGTATCGTAACAGATCTATAAGACCTTTTTAGAGATAGATACAGAATACGCCCCAATCTACTTCTATATACACAACTAATTTCGCCTATACATCTTTTAAACCGGTGTTTTGTTTAACTATGTTAGTCTAGAATCTTGCTACTAAAGTAGCACGCCTTTTTTATTAAATAACTTAGTCTATTAAATTCCTCGTTCTACAAACTCTCTTTATATTACAATCTACGACTAAAATAGTAAAACTTACTAAGATGCTAAGATGTATGTATTAGATTAAATATTAATTTGCGGTTACTTTAAGAGCTATTACAGAAGGCGGAGTTGTTAAATATATACTATACACAACTACTCTCTTAGACTTTAATAAAGCTACAAGCAATTTATAAAAATCTAAAATCTAAACCTTATTGCACAACTCAACCCAAAATATAAATAGTAAAATTCTTTTAGTAAACATGTAAAAATAAGCACTAGTACCTCGATCGACAGAAAATTTATTCTTCTAGTTTTTTCAGGTGTTGGCTCTTAGTAATCTTCGATTTATAAATAATTTAGAAGCTTTTTAGTGTAATTTAAGCTAAATTAAACCAGACGCTAGCCAGAGCTTACAAAAAAAAAAAAGCGGTAGTACCCACAGTAAAAACTGTAAGTCTGTCTAGTCCGATTTTGCATAGATATAGTAAGCTTTTTAGTTAGTATCTAGGCTGTCTATTTATATTATATTTATAGTATTAGAGCGTTAAAAGCGGTCTATTTGCAAACTTTGTGGAGAGTAATTTATTTAGAGTTTCTAACTATATCACATGTAATTTAGAACTGTAATTAGACGATTTAATAGCCTACTGTAAACAAAAATTTTTAATATTATAAGCGATCTAAATAGTTATTAATTAAGACTAAAGTATCTGTATACTATAGTTATATCTAGTTTAATTATAAAAGCCTCTTACAATTCTTTAGAGCTGGTTATCTAAAATATCTCAAGCTTAAAGCTAATTAGAGAGGAAGTATCTTATTATGCCTGCGCTTAAAAAGAATACAACTTTTTAAGTTCGCGATAAGTTCAGTTCTAAAAAATATATTTTTAGGTCTAGAATTACTAACTATTTTCCAGTTATACTTTATCAGCAGAAAATAAAGAGCTACTTTACTTTTATTAGTAGTAAAAAATCGTCTAAAACAAACGTGCAAGCTATGTCTAAAGCTAGTATAGTCGATACTTATCGTAACGAGTTGACTTTTAGTTTTCTTATCTGTAGTTAGATGTATCTGGTAGAAACAGTCGCTAATCTAGTAATCTAGCTGTTTATATATGCTTAGATCACGTATTCTATTATATGCGACTATAATACAAGCACTTTTAGAAATAACTGTCCTATCTAATAAAAGCACTTTTTTCCTAGTAATCTGAGCTATATTTCCTGGATTCGTTAGAATTAGATAAATATCTTTTTAAAGTAAAAAGTAATAACATACTGAAGTTAGGCATATAAAGCCTCTAGATTTCCTTAAGCACGCTATTTATAAGTTTAAGGCTGTAAAGCGACGATTTTTTCTATTTTTTCTCTCCTACTACCTTTCGGATCTCCTCTCTAAAATAATTAATATACTTAGAGTATTTAATTAGATCGTATATAGTATATATAATAAGTTTAGTTGTTGTGTGAATTGCGGCTAAAGCAAGACTAAGTTAGTTTACTATATTATTTATAGGCCGTCTATTAGCAACTTTATCGAACTAAGCTATAGCATTAGCTGTCTTCGCTGCTTTAGCAGAATTCTGTCTTCGCTTTTTTACTACAGGCTTTAAAAGCTTCCGCGCACGCTTCACCTATACGCAGATCTTTTAGATTTTAGAAAAAAACTAATAGATAATATTAGTTAAAGACTGTAGCTACTGTCGCAGGGCGCGTGCGGCTATAAAAATATCTACAGTATATTAAAGTGTTAAAAAAAACTACTTTTTGTTGCGGCAGAGTTTAATTCTACTAAAAATATAAAAAGAGATACGAGCGACAAAGTAAAAAAGCTTTAGCTTTTAAAAAAGTTCGGAAAAGTCTATTGCACATTAATAGAAGACCAGAATAAAAAATAGAAATTAAGGTTACTTTTAGATTCGCCGAGCATATTATATAATATAAGCCTAGCCTCTTCTGCAAAATCTAGGGTAATAAAATTCAGAAATTAAGTTAGTTTTTTAGTAATAACTTCCCGTGCAATACTGTTAGAAACTTTATAGAAAAGGTTGAATTCGGGAAGGTACCCGTAGAATCGCTGATTTAGATTATTAGCTGTAACAAAGTTTTAAAGATTTCTTTATACCTTAACAGCTGTATCAGAAAAACTTAGATAGGAATTATTTCTGATTTTATCTGCAAATTGACTGGGTAAAATAATTTAAAGTCTAATCAGAGTTACGACTTAAAATGCCCTCTTACACTACTCACCGTAAATTAGAGAAATAGAAATAGATATCTTTTATACTATTTAGAGACTTTTAATTACTATATCACGTCTATTCTGTAAAAAGATCTCTTTAGCTGTACTAAGCTTAAAAATAAGTTTATTATTAACTTCTACGGACTGTATTTTTGGATAAAAACGCTTTCGGAAAATAAAAAGATAGCCTAGAAAGAACGTAACGATAAGGCTAAAAAAAAGGCCAAAGTTTGGACTTTCCTCTATTTAAGCGAGTATAATAAAGTAGTTTTTTTGGAAATCTGACTAAGATGCAATTTAATAATTATCTAATATCTATTACTCTAACTATTTATACTTAAAAAATATGTCGCTCCGGATAGCGGATTTTTAGAGCCGCGAAAACGGAATCCAGAGTGTCCGAAGATGCCGTATTAGAGTTAAGGCTCTTTTTTACACTCGGAAACTAGAGATACGCCTTATCCGGATCGACGTTGCGTTAGTTTAGAGTCTGATCTTCGGGTAATCCCACATGTCGGTTTAATTCTACTTATCCCACATTGCGGGATATTTCTACAACTCGGATAATTCCTACAACTCGAATAATTTCCACATGTAGAAGCTATCAGACTAAGATATCGGGTATGCGTCTAAGTTGCGACTTTTAAGACTTTATCGCTGAATATCCAGCCTAATATCTATTTTGTTATTTCCGTGCATATAGAGCCGTAAGCCTTAAGCGTCCGAGATTACTAAAATATATCTAGTTCCGCAATTTTAAAAGCCTGTATCTATTAATTATTTAAAATAACTATTATATTCTTACAGTTCACGATGCAACTTAAGATATTCAGAGATAAATTCGGGGTTCTAATTATAGTTATCTTGTATAGCTTACTATATATAGTAGCTCTAAGCTAATACTTACTGAGCTGCTAGTCTATATACTTGTTACTATTTATTATGCAGTTAATTTAAAGAATATCCCAGCTTCTGGCTTTCTTCCCAAAAACTTATTCCCAATTCTCTTTTTGTTTCTATTTAACTAAATAACAAAATAAAACTTACTATTTTTTAAGATAAGAGGGCTTTAGAGTATACGAGTTATTATAGCTGAAGAAGCTGCAGAGATTAGAGCCGCTATTACTTATCGACTTTTTAAAAAAGAGTTAAAAATAGTAATCGGAGACATTAATATTAAAGAAGCAGAGAAAATCTCAAATAAGCTTTCGGCAAAAGAATCTGGCTGTGTAATACTATATTTTTTTAATTTAGAAGCTAAAGAATCTATTAACGCTTTAGTTAAGAAGTGCATCGACACGTATAGTAGAGTTAATAAACTTATTAATATAGCAGCAATGGTTAAAAGCAATATTTTTAAAAGAGACATCGAAATTCTTCAAATAGACTCTTTAATTTAGAAGATGGTAATAGAGGTAAACGTTCTCGGGTTTAGCACGGCTATTAAAGCTACTTTTCTTTATATAATTAGCTAGAATTGTAAAGTAATTATTAATATCTCCTCCGCAGCTGTAATTTTAGGTCTGCTATATATCTCTGCATATACCTCATTAAAAGCCGCGATTAATATATTAACCAGGTATACTGCAACGACTTATAGAACTAAAAAAGTACGCGTTAATAGTGTCGCCTTTGAAATAATTACAACTAAATCGGTAAAACGCAACAATAGCTAAGAAGCCGTAGAAAAAAGCAACATAAATTCTTTTAGAAGGATTAGTCTCCCAGATAAAGCTGCTGCTCTAGTATACTATCTTCTTTTTAACAACGCGTTCTTTGTTACAGAACAGATTTAGAGTTACTATAGAGAGAAGCAACTTAGAAATTAGCTTTTTTATTAAAATTTCTGGGGAAACTATAAAATTCAGAAAGTTAACCAATTTAATTAATATTGTTTTTTATTTACTTTACTATAATTCCATCAGTTTCGCTGCTGGACATTAGCCAGCTTCTAGTTTCTAGAATCAGGCTTTTTCGGCATTTTATCAGCACAAAATAGCTCTGTAGCTTAATGTTATCCTTTAAACCTCTTGTTCTTATAGTTACATTTATTATTCTTCTATAGAATTTTTTCTGAATATGCCACCTTCTTATTATACTAAAATTTTATAGAGATTTAACTGTTCTACTTACAATAAAAGCTATAGTTAACGTAGTTATCTTTATTGCTACGAAATAACCCGTAAGTCAGTCAGCTTTGTGTCTAGCATACCTGCTAAATTTTCTAGACCTAAGCTAAAAGTCGCATCAGTATCCCTATTATAATATTTTCTTTGTAAAAAAGTAAGAATTTAATCTGTATATAAGCGTACTACGTTAACAGCTGTAAGTAACGTCGCTTAGCAGTATACAGTATTATACGCTAGTAAGTACAGCTATCCGCCTCTAGTTTTAGTAAAGCAAGGCAGAAAATTCCGCGCGTGTAACTAATATACGCAGAGTAAAGTCTTGTGTAATTTAAGCTTTATTACTAACGGCTGTATCTGTTGCTGTAAGCAAAGCTTTATATACAGTTTTATACGCAGAGAAACTTGTTAACATTCAGATACACTTTAAGCGCCTTTCCTTCTCAGCTATATAGCGGCCTAAAAGAATTCTACAGCGGATCTATTCGTAAAAAATACTATTAAAAATAATATAATACAGCTATTAACTATTTAACTTTAACTATCCGACGATGTAGCATCAGACTGCACTCTACATCTTAATTTCTTATATAAACTAATCGGAGCTTTTCTTTTTTCTACAAACAATTCTATGTTTATAACTTTACCAAAGTTAAATTTAAGCGATTACTTTAAGACAAAATAAACCGTTTCAGCGCTAGACAACTGTATAAAAATTATTATAGAGTTATTAGCAGAGACTTACAACTCTATTATTCTAAAAGCAGCTAAGCTACTTCTACTATTTAATATAGCGACAGCTGAGCAGGTGTTTACAACTCCAAATACTTTTATATTTATAACATTCTATTTTTAAGACATACACTGCTATATGTTATTTGTTTACTTATCTACCTTAAAAGCAGATTATTTATTAGTTCTATTACTTATAATGCTGTTTCTAGCAGGTTTATTCTTTTTACCTCTAAACGATAATGCTATTGCGGTCTAAGGCTTTCTAAAATTAGCTAAAAAGTTTATTTTTCACTAAACGCTTCTCTAGACCTGAGATAAGCTTATTAATAAGAAATATATACAGCGATTATAAGCAGCTCTAATTATAATAATCTTACAGAGTAAAATTAATAACTTATCTATAAGACGGCGGATTAGGTAAAAAAGATTTTTTAAATTAGTAGGCGCAGTACGCAGTCTGAATCTAGCTTAAACAGAATATTTAGAAAAGAGAAAGCTCTGGCTGGATTACATAGCGGATAAAGTTAACATCAGGTGAATTTTAAATATTTTTAATATAAGTAATTAGCTGAAATCATCAGAATTAGACTGTTTATATTTTTATATAACTGTTATTATTTTTTATTTTACAGCAGTCCGCTATAGATAGTTATTAGCGAAATAACTGGCAACCTACCTTACAGAGAAGAGATATTTAAAGCGAATAATTCCGTATATTTTCGAAATTTGTGCTCTTAGAACAAAGCACCAAATATCTCACTTAATAAGATTATTACTAAGTTAATCTATAGTTTATTTTCTATAGCTTACGCTCTCCTACATAAGAGTTTTTTAATTTTTTATCTATACTATACATTTTTAGATAAGTATTCCAGATTATCTACGGTTACTACTTACTTACTTTAATATAGCTTTTTAGTCTATACTATTTTATGCGAGGGCGAGCTGCCTCAGCTTAGTAAGTTTAAAAGCTATAACGTGTTCGGTAAGCAAGTAAAACAGACAAGTAAGTAGAACAGCTCTACCGCGCGTCGCGCACATAAACAGCTCTAATAAGTTATAAAATAAAAAATAAAAGCTAATAAAATTGCTATTAAGATTTTACGCGCTTTGCGTACGTACAAGCAGTATATTTAAGCAACTAGCATATACTATACTTAGGTAGTGCACGCTTTTAAGGTTGAGTATACGCTGTACAAATCTCGCCCTGCAGAGCCTTCTTCTAGATTTACTCTACTACTACACTGTTCTATACTGTCTTCTGGCCCTTCTAAATAGTTAATATACCTCTCTCTGCTATAGTTGTACGACGTGCTGTCTGTTTACGTTTTTAACGTACATTTTTAGCTCAAAGCGCAGCATTCTTAACTTTAAAAATTACCTTTTTATGCATAATCTTTTTAAAGCCTTTTAACAACTGTTGAAATACGCGATCTGTTAGTAACTAAGAAAGATTTATATAAAGCCTTCGTTACTCTTAAATATGCTTTATCTAACGCTTTATCTTAATAAGAGTGTAAGGTGTTTTTAACTCCTACTTAGACTTTTCTATATATATAGAACTCAGCGTTCGTACGATAGAATCTAAGCGCTGAAAAACCTGTTCTAGGTTGTACAGAACTAGCCCAGTAGCTTAAAAACTACTCTGAATATTTTTTGTTGTAATAGCTGCTGTATACGCCGCATAGTATACCTTAAAAAACTCTTCTTTTATAATATAGTTTATGCTAAGCTTTATTTTCTTCTTAACCTCTTTACCGTATAACGCTTTTAAAAAGCTAAAACAGCTTATATCTAGCGGCTGAAGCAGATAAAAAGAATAAGAAGGTAGATAAAGAGTAAGAATGCTGTTCTGTTTGCAGAACTCTTCAAACCGGCTAGAGTAGTAGCTTCTATGCCCGTTTATAATAAAAAGGCGTATTGTCCCTTTCGTACAAGTCTTTATATATCTATTAAAGTATTATATCTATTCGTATCTAATCTAATTATCTGTCCAGCCGTTCTTACTAACTGTAATTACTTAGTTGTACAGTAAGTTACAGTTTGTATACTAAATTGCTTAGTAAAACTTTGCTGCGAAAATAATAAAAGGCGGAATCTTCTACTTTTAAGCGTTAACTCTGTGTATAACAGTAACCTATTCGCGGTTTCTAAGCTGAATAGTCTTCGTACAACCTTTCTGTTCTGCCTTTATAACAACTTTTAAAGTCGCAATAACATCTATCTAGAAGCCAGTTTCATTAAAGTTATATATATTGTTTTTAAGTATTTTATACTTCGCGATTATGTTTCGTACGAAGTTAAACCACGTTTAGATAATAGTAGAATCTTCGCATGTTGCTTGCTAGTAGTTATACTTGCGATTATAAATTATATAAAGCATTTTCTAGCGATTAATAAAGTTTCTAACCTACTTTTAGCTAATAACTTAGAGTTAAAAATTATTGTGCGTCTAGAGAATAAGATTAGCAGTTTCTTATACAACTAAAATTCGGGAAGAAAATTTTCGCGCGATAAAGTTAAAAATACGCTAAAAAAAAACTTTCTCTTTAGTAGCTGTAAGTTTACACGTTGCTGGGCGAGAGTCGCGTTTTAGAAAAGTACTATAATAGCGGCGGGTAAAAGTTACGTAAAATACGTTGTACGATTAAACTGCTTAACAGAGGCTTTTAAATAAACCTAAATTATATACTTAGATAGCTAAAGTAAGTCTGCCTTTTTTTGTAGATTAGAGAGATAAAGATATGTTATATTATTGTAGTTAAAGGGTGCTTGTACGCGACGCGCGGTAGAGCTGTTCTACTCGCTTATCTGTTTTACTTACTTACTGAACACGTTAAGTTTTTTTTAGTTACGTAATATAGTACAGCAGTTCTTTCTCGGGCGCGTAATTATATATATAATTAGAGCTGCGCTTTTAATGTTGCTTACCCGAATCCTTCTAAAACTGTATTATAATACTATCCTCCTCTTCCTAGAATTCGTTTTTAAATTATATAACTAATTAGTAGTTTTGTTTATAAACGCTGTTGCCCCGCGTCTTATAAGTATAACTAGTATATTATATTTTCTAACTTTTAAGCACATTATATTTGTTTTGCGTCTAAAATTCGTCGCGTAAATATTATTTCTTTTTTCTTTTGTAATAAGTATTTTGCCCTTAGTTAAAATTACTTTATTATATCTAATTCTCGCTTAAAATATACTAAGTATACTAAACTTAGTCGCCTCTGCGTAAGCTTATTATAGAAGTTACTTAACTGTACTCGCGACAAGTACTAAAAAAAAGTAAATAAAAATAAGAAATTATTAGCGCAGGTAATATTTTAGTTAATACAAAATAAAAAAATATTAAAACAGGCTGAAGAGCGTGCGAAGAAGAAAGCGCTTTATCTAGTATCAGAAATAGAAGAGGATAGCGAGTTAAACGCTGCTTAATTTATAGACTGTTCTGCTACTAATACTTTAGTTAGATTTTCGCCTGCGATGTAGTTTATAATAAACTTTATTAATTCTGCTGTTACTTTTTTTAATAATAGTTTAACAGTATTAAGCAATTTCTAAGGTTAGTTTCCGGTTTCTATATATTCTCGAATTCAGAGTAACCTTTCTATTTAACTAGGTATTCTTGTCCTCTAGATAATTATTAATATACTTTTACCTTCTTAATTTCAAATTCAACTTTTTCTTCTGTTTCGTAGTAGAAGTGTTTTTAGACTAGTATTTCGGCGTCGGCAGGTTCTAATAGTAATACGTAGAATACTGGATATATTCTAGCATTAGTAGAAAGTTGAAGTTTATAGTTAACTAGTCCCTTTCGTTCTAAAATTAAAAATAGTCCGACCTTAACGTAATCTAATTTCTTACTTAGTTATATTATTTAAAGGTTTTTCGTAAAAAAATATACTTTATTCTCTCTTTTTAGCTGAGGTGCTATTTTTCGTTTTTAGTTAATATAAAAAATAGTTTTACGTTGTGCTGTTTTAATATTCTTCTATAATTATTTTTAAAGTTCTTATAGTTTTTCTAATTTATCTATTACTTAACTTGCAACTAGCTTAATTCGTTCTTCTTTAATCCTTAGTAATAGAAAATTTAGATATATTCCGTGTAATACGTAATAAAAAGATTGCTTTATTATTACTAATTCTCTATTATTAAATACGAGTTGTGCTATAAATAGTAGTAATACCTAATTATTCTGTTTTTAGTTGCTATACATCCGTAGGTATATTTTCATAGTCTAGTTTGTTCTTTCTGTTTAACTGTTTGTCTATAGATAGTATGCTGTTAATAATTTTTTTTTAATTCTAATAGCTGATATTAGTGTCGTCTAATAGTTTAATATAAAAAGTTTGTCTCTGTCGCTGATAATTAATTAAAATAATCTATAATACCTAATTACGCGATCTAGAATAACCTGTACTAGTTCCGGTGCAGTATAGTTATCTCTAAATAGAATTATCTCTGTATATTTCGTGAATCTGTTTATAACTACTAGGATAGTATTATAAAGCACTTTAGAAACTGGGTTCTAAAACGTTAGTAGTCCAGTAATAAAGTCTATAGCAATATCTGTCCAGAGTTTATCTAGTATTTCTATAGCTTATAGTTCTCTGTACTGAGCGTGTATGCTGTACTTATTTTTTTAATATATTATACATTTTTTAACGAACTTCGCTATTTTGTTTTTTAATCCAGAGATGTCGTACGTCCGTTGTATTAGTTTAATTGTCTATTTAACACCTGGGTGTCCGTGCAACAGATTTTCGTAATACTGCTAGATAATAGTTTAATAAAGTTCTTCTAGTACTTATTAATATACTGTTATAATAAAATTAATACTGCGTGCTGGTCTTAAAGTGCCGTCTGGCGCTTATTTAAAAATAGCAGCTTTATTCGTTAACTTAGTTTCTGCGATGTCTGTTCTTCGGCTTAAAATATCTACTTTTCTATTTTTTTTACTTAGTATATAAATAATTTTAAATTTATATTATTCTAGTTTTTTACTCTATCTAGTATGTTGTCGATCTAATAGTTTGGTTATCGTAAATGTTATTAGGTTCTTGTAATCCGAATATACTGTAAGTTCCGAACAGCTCTCTGTATAGATTCTCTAATATTTAAAAAAGTCTATAATAGTAAGTAGCTCTTTATCGTAAATATTATAATTTTTTTTAGCTCTGCTAAACTTTTTTAAATAGTAGGCAATCAGGTGCTATTTACCTTTTTTTTTTTAGTTAATATATGCTTTTATTACTAGATTTAATACATCTGTTTCCATGCGTAAAAGTTTTCTACTAGTAAAAGATATAAGAACAGGTAGTAATGTGCTTGCTTCTTTAAGTGTCTCAAAGGCTTATTATTAGTCTGTATCCCACTTAAATAGTACATTCTTTCTTATTAATTTTGTGAGTAGTAATATCTTCTCTAAGTAGTAATTAATAAACTGCCTGTTAAAGTTACAGAATTTTAAAAAAGATTATATGTTCTTAACGTTCTTTAGCGTTAGCCAGTTTTTAACTATTTTAATTTTTTTTAAACTAATCTTAACTCTGTGTCTTTCTACAATATATTCTAAAAATTCAACTTTTTTCTTATAGAATTTATATTTCTCTGGTTTAAGTCGTAGCTCTGCTTTTTCTAAATATTCCAGTACTATTCGTACGTGCTGGATGTGTTTCTTAAAATCTTTAAAAAAGACTAAGATATTATCTAAATATGCGATAACAAATATGTCTAGATATACTTTTAACACGTTATTAATAAGTGTCTAATATATCGCAGGTGCGTTAGTAAAACCGAATAGTATTATAAAATATTTATAGTACTTATACCGCGTTCGGAATACTGTTTTCTATTTTTTACTTTTTTTTATACGTATTAGGTTATACGCGCCTCAGAGATCTAAAACTATAAATATCTATACTCTAGATAGCTTATCTCTAAACTCTTAAATATTCGGTAGTGGATATCTGTTCTTAATTGTAATATTATTAAGTTTTCTAAAATCTACACATAACTGTAGAAATCTATCTTTCTTAAAAATAAAAATAATTAAGTATTCTGCCTCTGACGTTAATTCGCGTATAAATTCTTTTTTAAAGTTTTTATTAAAATATACTCGTAATACTACGAGCTTTTTTTCTAATAAACTGTAGATAGGCTTAAAAGTCGGATACTTTTTTTTTTAAAAGGCTATTTCGCAGTTCTAGAGCTAATACTTAGATAATACTCTGTTGTCTACCTTTTTTTAAAAAAGTAGTTTCTGTTTACTGTATTTTTCGGGGATTACAGAAGTTACGCAAGTTATTTCTAAAACTCTTACTTCTTTATCTAGTAGCTTTTTATTAGATTTAGTAGAGTTAACCTTTCTTTTTAAAAGCGTTTTATTTAATTTTTTACTGCTTATATTATTTAGCGTAATTTTATCTACTATCGAACGCTGCTAATACGTAGGTTCTAATATAATAGCGCAGTCATATTCTATAAATAAAAGCTTCTTTCTTGCCCAGTTAATATATAAATTATACTTTCTAAACTATAGAAGTTCTAAAATAGCGTTGTGGATAGCCGTGTCTATAATGTTAAAAGAAATCTCTTTTTAGTGTTTTTAAATGCTTATAATAGTCGTAGCTTTTTAATCTATTAATGCTTTTTCTAGCATCTTTCTTCTAGTTACTGTGTAGAGAAAATAGAGTCGCTTATAGATATGCGTTTTTGTTTTACTACGCCTTACAACCTGCTGTAAAAAGTAGTTACGCTAAACCTCTATATCTAATAATACTTTTATCCAGTATCTATTAAGCTTAATAGGTAGCTTAACTAAATTTTCTAAGTTAGTAGCGTATAATATCTTAGATTAATTCTAAGCGCTAAGTACTGTTCTAAAAAAAACTCGTTACTAAATCTATATAAGCGTTTTTTATTCCAGTAACGTTCGCAATCTTTATGTAGATATATTTACTAGAAATCTTACGTATATTTTCTGTTAACTAGCATATTTATTACGAGTTCTTCGTTTTTATTTATTCTAAAAAAGTATTATACTTATTATTTGTTCTATAAGTAAGTATTGCATATATATATTTTACAGTTAAACTACTATTACGTATATTTACGTAGTTTCTTCAGAAACTATTCTACTGCTATCTTATCCGAGTAATAAATCTAGCATTAGTTCTCTTTGCAGGATATCTATAAGTAGCTTACATACTTTAAATTCTTTAGGTTTAGATAGTATTATAGTTCTTGTGTGTTTCAGCTTTATAAAGAGCTTAGAACTGTATTTAGTTCGCTGTTAGAGTCTGGTAGAACTCCCAGTCTAATCTCTAAATCTAGTTAATTAACTTGTTTTTATATTTTAGAACTACGTTGTTATCAGCGTTCCTCTAGATCTTAGTTTTTTTTATCTAAGTTATAGTACCTTTTTAACTGTTTACGCGTTACAGGTAATTTTTCTTACTATACAAACGTTTTTATCGAATTTTTTCTGTGTTTCTTAAAAGCTTCAGCTAATTCTTATATCTCTTTAAAGTTTTTATTTATTCTAAATTATGCGAGTTTAGGTAGTATGCTGCTATTGCTGTTTTTTTTAAACTTATAACTAGCGTTGCTTAGATAGTTTTTGTAATTATATACTTCGCGAAAAACTTCTTCTTTTTTAAAGCTAGATTTTTTAAATTTAACTTCTTTAAAGATACTTCTAGACTCTGTTTAAGTGCCTTTATTTTAATACTAAATACAATTAAAAAATTTTTTTATTTTTTTGTTTCGCAGTAGTTCGCTGTTGCAGATAAGTTCTATTTTATAAAATCTGTCTATAACAACTTCCTATTTATTATCTGCGTTAGATTCGTTACTTAAAGTAGTTTATAATATATTTAGCTGTTAAATAACTTTATTTTTTAATTAACAGTTTTTTATAATATAGCCTGTCTTTCTACACGCGTAGTAAGTTATAGCTTTACTTTTAAACTTATTATTTCTTTTTTTATTACTTTTTTTTCCCGCTTTCTGGATATTACTGAGAACTATTAGTTCGTTACTATAAGTATTATAAGTAAAATACGTTATCTTGCGTTTAACTTGTTTACTAGTATTAGCGTTATAGTACTCTTTGCCGTAGCTTAGTTTAGTACGTTATTTATATTTTAGATTCCGGTTCTAGCGTAATTCTATTCGTAATTCATACAGTTTCTAATCAATATTAATAGACTTATTTATAAGTTGTTTAAGTGTGTTGAGCTAAGCTCCAGAACGCATAAATTCTTTTTTAACGTTAAACTTAAGTTCTTAACAGTACATTATTATAAGTGCTTTATTATTCTATTCGGTAAGAATTAACAGTTGCTGAAATTTATTAGTATAGTCAGCAGCTAAAGCCCGTTGCTTAAAATATTAGATAGCTTATCTAGTAATTATATTCTTATTAGAGACTCTAAAAACTTGTTTAATTTTTTCCTTAAATTTGTTAAAGTTTTCTATCTATTCGTTAACGTCGTTGTTAGCTTTACTGTTCTTATACTTAATAAAAGCTAATTTAATCTATTAAAGTGCTTTGCTTTTTATATACGTGGCTGCGAACATAACGCGTTTTTTTTTTTTAACATTTCTACTTTAAAAGTTAAAGAACAAGTCAAACTGTAAGAGCCAGTCTTTAAGCTTACTTCGTTCTCTATAGTAGAAGTCAGATATTACTACTTTAATAGAATTGTTGTCTGCTGTGTTAGGTTGTACAATTACATTAGTAGTAGCTTTAGTACTAACAGTGCTACTAGTTAGAGTTAAGAGTGCGCGTGATCCTGAAGTAGTACTTATTTTAAAAAGTATTTACAATATTAAAACTGTGCTATAAGCTATAAGCAAGGCTAGAGAGCAAGTAGCTGCTTAGGTTAATTCTTAAAAATAAGTACTAGTAGAGTTACGTAGGTAAAACGATGTGCGATATACTATACGGGTTTCCGTGTTAGCGATAGAGCACGATAGATTAATAGTTAATTCTAAACGATAGATTTGCTAATAAGATGAATATAATTGTACAGTACAATTATGCGAACTACAGAGGGGTGACATTAAAAAAAAGTGTATAAAAAAATCGTACTTTTTAAACTTGTATAGCTTTTTGTTTAAAATAGCTATTTAAAAAAAAAAAAATTAAAGTTAGAGGGATTTATAAATACGATAAGAAAATATTTTAAAAAAAAAGCTTATATAATCTTTTCAATGTTTTAAAAAACTCTAAATAGAGAGTTAAAAAAAATCTAAATTTTAATGCGTTTTAATTTTTTTTCTAGCGTGTAATTTTTAGTTTTTTTTTTTTTAAAAAAAAGCTATTAATAGCATGTAATTATAAAAAAAAAATTTATATAAGTTTATTATCTAAAAAAAACAAAAATTAATAAAATTAAAAAAATTGTTTTTTTAAAATAAATTTATAGAAAATAAATTATTAATATTTAGTATAATATCCTTTAGCGTCTATAACTGCTTTATAACGCCTAGGTAAAGATAATATACAATTATCTATTATTTCCTGTGGAATTAAATTCCACTCTTTAATTATAGCGCTTTGAAATAAATTAATACTTTTAATATTATTTCCTTTTCCTAATAAATTAGTTCTTTGTTTATTTAAAGCATTTTTTAATATAGCCCAGATGTTTTCAATAGGAGCTAAGTCTGGGCTATAAGGAGGATGTTCAAAAAGATTAATTCGATTTCTTTTAAACCAGTTTAAAACTGGTTTAGCTGTATGAATTTTTGAATTATCTTGTTGAAATTTCCAGTCTATAAACTAATTAGTATTTTTATTTATTTTATAATTTAATATTTAATTAAATATATTTAATTAAATATTGAATTTAATTTAAAAAGTAAAAAAAAGGTGTATAAACTAACCGGGTTTTATTTGTTTTTTAATAATAGGTTTTAATACTTTTTGTATATAATCTGTATTATTAAAGTTATTTTTAGAATTAGGTGTTTTAATAAACACTAATTCTGATCTTCCTCCTATCCAAATAGCTCCCCATACTGATATAACAATATCTCGAGCTATAATTTAATTAGTATTAATTATTTTTAAAAAGTAATTAAATTAAAAAATTATAATTAATTTTTAATTAATTTTAATTTTTTTGATTTTTTTTTTTACTTACAATTAGATTTTATAGAAGCTAATTCAGCTCCTACACCTTTATTTCTCTTTTTTCTAATATATTCCTGTCTAGAACCTAGACCTCTTTCTATTGCTGACTCATCAGAAAATATAATTTTATTTAAATTTATATTTTCTATATTTTTTAAATTTTTTTTTGCATATTCTAGTCTTATTTTTGCCTTTTTTTTATTTAAAAAAGGTTTTTTACTAGCAATATTTGTACTATATTTTTCTTCTTTAAAAAATCTTTGTAAACTTCTTTTAGATATATTTAAATTATTTTCAAATAAAATTCTTTTATTTGTTTTCTTAGGGCTTTTAATTAAATCCCTATTAATAATTCTTTTTTCTCTTTTTAATAGTTTAATTTTATCCTGATTTCTATCTCTTTTTAAACTATTAAAAAGTTTATTTTTTTTATTAATTCGATTTATAGTATTATAAATACTAGTAATAGATTTATTTAAAATAAAAGATATATTTTTAATAGAAGTATTAGCTTTATATAAAAGATTAACTTTTTCTTCGTAGTCTGAGAATTGAGATTTCATCTTATCTTTGTTCAGAGGAAATAGAGATTTAGATTTCCATTTCTAAAATATTTATTTATATACTAATTTAACTAGTTTATTATTATGTAATTAGTGCTTATATAAGCAAAACTTTTTTTTTAATTTTAATTTTTTTTTATATTAAATTAAAACTTTAGCTCTAATTTTTTGCTTACGTAATATAAACTAAGCTAAATTTAGTTAGTATAAAATAAAAAGTTTTAAAAAAAAAATTTAAAAAAAATTACAGCGTATAAAAATTTAAACTTTTTTTTACACTATATTTAGAGCTTTTTAAAACATTGAAAAGATTGTATAAGCTTTTTTTTTAAAGTATTTTCTTATTGTATTTATAAATTCCTCTAACTTTAATTTTTTTTTTTTTAAATAGCTGTTTTAAAAAAAAAGCTATACAAGTTTAAAAAGTACGATTTTTTTATACACTTTTTTTTAATGTCACCCCTCTGTATATAATTTAGATTTATTTAAAAGCCTCTGTTAAGCAGCTTAATCGTACGACGTATCTTACGTAACTTTTACCCGCCGCTATTATAGTACTTTTTTAAAACGTAACTCTTGCCTAGCAACGTGTAAACTTACAGCTACTAAAAAAAAAGTTTTTTTTTAGTATATTTTTAATTTTATCGCGCGAAAATTTTCTCTCTAAATTTTAGTTATATAAGAAACTGCTAATCTTATCCTTTAAACGCGTAATAATTTTTAACTCTAAATTATTAGCTAAAAGTAGGTTAGAAACTTTATTAATTGCTAGAAAATACTTTATAATCGCAAGTATAACTACTAGCGAGCAGTATATAAAGATCCTACTATTATTTAAGTGTGGTTTAACCTTATATAAAATATAATCGCGAAGTATAGAATACTTAAAAACAATATATATAACTTTAATAAAACTGGCTTCTAAATAGGTGTTATCGCGACTTTAAAAGTTGTTATAAAAGTAGAATAGAAAAGTTATACGAAGACTATTCAGCCTGGAAACTGTAAATAAGTTACTATTATACACAGAGTTAACGCTTAAAAGTAGAAGATTCCGCCTTTTATTATTTTTGCAGTAAAGTTTTACTAAGTAACTTAGTACACAAACTGTAATCTACTGTATAACTAGATAATTACAGTTAGTAAGAACAGCTGAACAGATAATTAGATTAGATACAAATAGATACAACACTTTAATAGGCACACAAAAGCTTGTACAAAAAAGATAATACGCTTTTTTATTATAAACGGGTATAGAAGCTATTATTTTAACCGGTTTAAAAAGTTCTGCAAACAGAACAGCATCTTTACTCTTTATCTACTTTTTTATTCTTCTTATCTGTTTCAGCCGCTAGATATAAGCTGTTTTAGCTTTTTAAAAGCGTTATACAGTAAAGAAATTAAAAAGAAAATAAAACTTAGTATAAACTATATTATAAAAAAGAAGTTTTTTAAGGTATACTATGCGGCGTATACAGCAGCTATTATAACAAAAAATATCTAGAGTAGTTTTTAAGCTACTGGGCTAGTTCTATATAACTTAGAACAGATTTTTCAGCGCTTAGATTCTATTATACAAACGCTAAGTTCTATATATACAGAAGAGTCTAAGTAGAAGTTAAAAACACTTTATACTTTTATTAAGATAAAGCGTTAGGCAAAGTATATTTAAAAGTAATAAAAGCTTTATACGAACTTTTTTTAGTTACTAACAGATCGCGTATTTTAACAGTTATTAAAAAGCTTTAAAAAAGTTATGTATAAAAAAGTAATTTTTAAAGTTAAAAATGCTGCGCTTTAAGCTAAAAACGTATATTAAAAATGTAAGCAGACAGCACGTCGTACAACTATAGCAGAAAAAAATATATTAACTATTTAAAAAGGCTAGAAAACAGTACAGAACAGTATAGTAGTAGAGTAAATCTAGAAGGAAGCTCTGCAGAGCGAGGTTTATACAGCATATACTTAACCTTAAAAGCGTGCACTACTTAAGTGTAGTATATACTAGTCGCTTAAATATACTGCTTGTACATACGTAAAACGCGTAAAATCTTAATAGTAAATTTATTAGCTTTTATTTTTTATTTTATAACTTATTAGAGCTGTTTATGTGCGCGACGCGCGGTAGAGCTGTTCTACTTACTTATCTGTTTTATTTACTTACCGAACATATTAAAATTAACCTAAAGCATTATACGCTACTAATCTAGAGAACTTAATTAAGCTACTTATTAAGCTTAATAGATACTAGATAAAAATATTATTAGATATAGAGGCTTAGCGTAACTATTTATTACAGTAAACTGTAAAGCGTAGTAAAGCAAAAATATATACTTATAAGCGATTCTATTTCCTCTACACAGTAACAGAAAGAAAAATACCAGAAAAAGCATTAATAAATTAAAAAGCTATAACTATTATAGACATTTAAAAACACTAGAAAGAGATTTTTTTTAACATTATAGACACGGCCATCTACAATATTATTTTAGAACTTTTATAATTTAGAAAGCATAACTTATACGTCGATTAGGTATAAAAGAAGCTTTTATTTAGAGAATGTGACTGCGCTATTATATTAGAATCTACATATTAACAGCGTTTAATAGTAGATAAAATTACGCTAAATAATATAGGCAGTAAGAAATTAACTAAAACGCTTTTAAAAAGAAAAGTTAACTCTACTAAATCTAATAAGAAGCTACTAAATAAAGAAATAAAAGTTTTAGAAATAACTTACGTAACTTCTGTAATCTCTAAAAAATACAGTAAATAGAAACTATTTTTTTAAGAAGAAGTAGACGACAGAGCGTTATTTAAGTATTAGCTCTAGGACTACAAAATAGCTTTTTAGAAAAAAAAGCATCTGACTTTCAAACCTATCTACAGTTTAACAGAAAAAAAACTCGTAGCATTATAAATATATTTTAATAAAAATTTTAAAAAAGAATTTATACGCGAATCAACGTTAAAAGCGGAATATCTAATTATTTTTATTTTTAAGAAAGATAGATTTCTACAGTTATGTGTAGATTTTAGAAAACTTAATAACATTATAATTAAGAACAGATATCTACTACCAAATATTTAAAAGCTTAGAAATAAACTATATAAAGTATAGATATTTACAGTTTTAGATTTTTAAGACGCGTACAACCTAATACGCATAAAAAAAAGTAAAAAATAGAAAACAGTATTTTAGATGCGGTATAGATATTATAAATATTTTGTAATGCTATTTAGTTTTACTAACGTACCTGCAATATATTAAGCACTTATTAATAACGTATTAAAAGCACACTTAGACATATTCGTTATTACATATTTAGATAATATTTTAGTCTTTTCTAAAAATTTTAAAAAATACATCCAGCACGTACAAACAGTACTAAAATATTTAGAAAAAGTAAAGCTACAACTTAAACCAGAGAAATGTAAATTCTACAAAAAAAAAGTTGAATTTTTAGAATATATTATAGAAAGACACGGAGTTAAAATTAGTTTAAAAAAAATTAAAATAGTTAAAAACTGGCTAATACTAAAAAACGTTAAAAACATATAATTTTTTTTAGAATTCTGTAACTTTAACAGGCAGTTTATTAATTACTATTTAGAAAAGGCACTACTACTTACAAAGTTAATAAAAAAAGACGTACTATTTAAGTAGAATACAGACTAATAATAAGCTTTTAAGACACTTAAAGAAGCAAGCATATTACTACCGGTTTTTATATCTTTTATTAGTAGAAAACTTTTACGCATGGAAACAGACGCATTAGACTTAGTAATAGAAGTATATATTAGTTAAAAAAAAAAAAGCAAATAGCACCTAATTACCTACTATTTAAAAAAATTTAGTAGAGCTGAAGAAAACTATAATATTTATAATAAAAAATTACTTACTATTATAAACTTTTTTAAGTACTAGAGAATTTACGCAGAAAGCTGTTCAGAACTTACAGTATATTTAGATTATAAAAATCTAATAACATTTACGATAACTAAACTACTAAACTAACAACATACTAGATAGAGTAAAAAACTAGAACAATACAAATTTAAAATTATTTATATACTAGATAAAGAAAATAGACGAGCAGACGTTTTAAGCCGAAAAACAGATATTACAGAAACTAAGTTAATAAATAAAGCTGCTATTTTTAAGTAAGCGCTAGACAGTACTTTAGAACTAGCACGCAGTATTAATTTTATTATAACAGTATATTAATAAGTACTAAAGAAGCTTTATCTAACTATTATTTAGTAGTATTACGAAAATCTGTTGCACAGACACCTAGGTATTAAATAAACAATTAAATTAATACAACGAACGTACGATATCCCTGGATTAAAAAACAAAGTAATAAAGCTTATTAAAAAATATATAACATATTAAAAGAATAAGTACAGTATACACGCTTAATATAAAAAACTATAAGCTGTAGAAATACTAAATAAACTCTAAACAGATATTGCTATAGACTTTATTACTAAACTACTTATGTTTTAGAACCTAGTTTCTAAAATACTTTATAATGTTATTTTAGTAGTTATAAACAGATTTACAAAATACGCAGAAATAATTCTATTTAAAAATAACTATACTGCGTTAGAACTAGCACAGATTATTTTAAATCGCGTAGTCAGGTATTACGAATTACCTTAATTAATTATCAGCAACAGAGACAAACTTTTTATATTAAACTACTAGATAACACTAATATCAGCTATTAGAATTAAAAAAAAATTATTAATAGTATACTATTTACAGATAGACGGTTAAATAGAGAGAACAAACTAGACTATAAAAATATACCTACAGATGTATAGCAACTAAAAACAGAATAATTAAGTATTACTACTATTTATAGCATAACTCGCATTTAATAACAGAGAATTAGTAATAATAAAATAATCTTTTTATTACGTATTACACAGAACATATCTAAATTTTCTATTACTAAAAATTAAGAAAAAACGAATTAAGCTAGTTACAAGTTAAGTAATAGATAAATTAAAAAAATTATAAAAACTTTATAAATAATTACAGAAGAATATTAAAACAGCACAACGTAAAACTATTTTTTATATTAACTAAAAACGAAAAATAGCACCTCAGCTAAAAAGAGAGAATAAAGTATATTTTTTTATAAGAAACCTTTAAACAAAACAACTAAGTAAAAAATTAAACTACGTTAAAGTTAGACTATTTTTAATTCTAGAGCGAAAGAGACTAGTTAACTATAAACTATAACTTCCTGCTAATGCTAGAATATACTTAGTATTTTATATGTTACTACTGGAATCTGCTGACGCCGAAATACTAGTTTAAAAACACTTCTATTACGAGATAGAAAAAGAAGTTAAATTTGAAGTAGAAGCGCTAGTAGGCTACTGCGAGATAGAACGAGATAAATTCTATAATACCTACTTCGCACAGAAATAGTTAGTTAAATAGAAAGAATACCCAGATTCGGAAAACACTTAGGAACTAGAACAAAATCTGAAAAACTGTTAGTAACTACTTAAAAAAAGCCGAAAACGAAATCACCTCTACTACTATATAGAGGTAATTAAAACATATTTAAAGAAAGACGATATATTATAGACGACTAAATACTTAAAAATTTGTTACTATATGCTCGCTACTAACAAAAGCAACAGCGGAGTTAATAAAGTTTATTATAAACTACATCGCAGATAAAAATCTAACTAAAGTATTAGCGGTAGAATAATCTATAGACTGCGCGGCGTCTAATTCGCCAGTTTTTTCTATTTCTAAAGCTATATAAAGCGCCTTCTTCTTCGCGCGCTTCTCCGCCTGTTTTAATATCTTTTTATTCTGTATTAATCGTAATATTATCTGCACTAACAACTTTTTATTTTTATCTATTTTTTTTTAATACTTTTCGCGAGTACGGTCGAGCAACTTCTATAACAAGCTTATATAGAAACGACTAAGCTTAGTACATTTAGCACACTTTAAATAAAAATCGGGTATAATAAAGCAGTCTTAACTAAAAGCAAAACACTTATTATAAAAAAAAAAAACAACGTTTACACGACGAATTTCGGCTGTAAAATAAATATAATAAGTTTAAAAGTTAGAAAATATAATATACTAGTTATACTTATAAAATACGGGGCAACAGCGTTTATAAGCAAAACTACTAATAAGTTATATAATTTAAAAATAAACTCTAGAAAAAAAAATAGTATTATAATTTAGTTTTAGAAGGACCCGGGTGTTAAAGCTGTGCTACAGACTATAAGCGAGGCTAGAGAGCAAATAGCTGCTTAGGGTTGATTCTCAGAGATAAGTACGTGTAGAGGTTATATAAGGGAAATAATGTGCGATATACTGTACGGGTCTCTGTATTAGCGATAGAGCACGATAGGTTAATAGTTAATTCTAAACGATAGATTTGCTAATAAGGTGAACATAATTATAAAGTATAATTGTGCGAACTATATACTTAATAGTAACCGCGCTTACTTGTACTCTTTATAAGCGCTTACTATTAGTGTTTATAAGCGCTTACTTTACTAAAGTATAAGCTCTAAATTATATATTTTTTTTAGTTACGTAATGTAGTACAGCAGTTTCTCCTCAGGCGCGTAATTATATATATAATTAGAGCCGCGCCTTTAGTGTTACCTGCCTAAGTCCTTCTAAAACCGTATTATAACACTATTTTTCTCTTTTTAGGATTTGTTTTTTAATTATATAACTAATTAGTAATTTTGCTTATAAACGCCGTTGCCCCGCGTTTTATAAGTATAACTAGTGTATTATATCTTCTAACTCTTAAGCATGTTATATTTATTTTACGTCTGAAATTCGTCGCGTAAACGTTATTTTTTTTTTTTTTATAACAAGTATTTTGCTCTTAGTTAAGATTACTTTATTATATCTAATTCTCGCCTAAAGTATACTAAGTATACTAAACTGGGTTGTCTCTGCGTAAGCTTGTTGTAGAAGTCGCTTAACTGTACTTACAATAAGTATTAAAAAAAAATAAATAAAGATAAAAAGTTGTTAGCGCAGGTAATATCTTAGTTAATACAGAATAAAAAGATATTAAAGCAGGCTGAAGAGCGTGCGAAGAAAAAAGCGCTTTATCTAGTATTAGAGATAGAAAAAAATAGTAAGTTAGACGCTGCTTAATCTGTAGACTGTCCCGCTGCTAATACTCTAGTTAGATTTTCGCCTATAATATAGTCTATAATAAACTTTATTAATTCTGCTGTTACTTTTTTTAATAATAGTTTAACAGTATTAAGCAATTTCTAAAGTTAGTTTCTAGTTTCTATATATTCTCGGACTTAGAGTAACTTTTCTATTTAACTAGGTACTCTCGTTCTTTAGGCGATTGTTAATATACTTTTACCTTCTTAACTTTAAATTTAACTTCTTCTTCTATTTCGTAGTAGAAGTGTTTTTAGACTAGTATTTCGGCGTCAGCGGGTTCTAATAGTAACACGTAGAACACTAAGTATATTCTAGTATTAGTAGAAAGTTAGAGTTTATAGTTAACTGGTCTCTTTTACTCTAGAATTAAAAATAGTCCGACCTTAACGTAATCTAATTTCTTACTTAGTCGTGTTATTTAAAGATTTTTCGTAAAAAGATACACTTTATCCCCCCTCTTTAGCTGAGGTGCCGTTTTTCGTTTCTAGTTAATATAAAAAATAGTTTAGCGTTGTGCTTTCTCGATATTCTTCTATAATTATTTATAAAGTTCTTATAATTTTTTTAATTTGTCTATTACTTAACTTACAACTAGCTTAATTCGTTCTTTTTTAGTTTTTAGTAATAGAAGATTTAGATATGTCCTGTGTAATACGTAATAAGAAAATTACTTTATCGTTACTAATTCTCTGTTGTTAAATACTAGTTATGCTATAAGTAGTAGTAATATCTAATTATTCTGTTTTTAGTTGCTATACATCCGTAAGTATGTTTTTATAGTCTAGTTTATTCTTTCTGTTTAACTGTCTGTCTGTAAATAATATACTGTTAATAATTTTCTTTTAATTCTAATAACGTGTTTGGCAAGCGAGTAAGACAGATAAGCAAGTAAAATAGATAAGCGAGTAAGACAGCCCTACCGCGCGTCGCGTACGAGCACCCTTTAACTATAATAACACAATATATCTTTATTCTCTTAGTCTACAAAAAAAAGCAGACTTACTTTAGCTATTTAAGTATATAATTCGGGTTTATTTAAAAGCTTCTGTTAAGCAGCTTAATTATACAACGTATTTTACGCAACTCTTACGCACCGCTATTATAGTACTCTTCTAAAACGCGACTCTCGCTTAGCAACGTATAAACTTACAGCTACTAAAAAAAAAGTTTTTCTTTAGTATATTTTTAACTTTATCGCGCGAAGATTTCCTCTCCGAATCTTAGTTGTACGAGAAACTGCTAATTTTATTCTCTAAACGCGCGACGATTCTTAACCCCAAGTTATCAGCTAAAAGTAGATTAGAAACTTTATTAATCGCCAGAAAATACTTTATATAATTTATAATCGTAAGTACAACTACTAGCAAGCAGTATGCGAAGATTCTACTATTATTTAAGCGTAGTTCAACCTCGTACGAAATATAATCGCGAAGTATAGAATACTTAAAAATAATATATATAACTTTAATAAAACTGGCTTTCAGATAGATATTATTATAACTTTAAAAATTATTATAAAAGTAGAACAGAAAGGTCGTACGAAGACTATTCAGCCTGGGAACTGCAAATAGATTACTGTTATACACAGAGTTAATACTTAAAAGTAAAAAATTCCGTTTTTTATTATCCTCGCAGCAAAGCTTTACTAAGTAATCTAGTATATAAACTGTAATCTACCGTACGACTAGGCAATTACAGTTAGTAAAAACGGCTGGACAGACGATTAGATTAGATACGAATAGATACAACACTTTAATAGGTATATAAAGGCTTGTATAAAAGGGATAATGCGCCTTTTTGTTATAGACGGGTATAAAAGCTACTACTCTGGCTGGTTTGAAAAGTTCTGCAAACAAAACAGCATCTTTACTCTTTATCTACCTCTTTATTCTTCTTATCTGCTTCAGCCGCTAGATATAAGCTGTTTTAGCTTTTTAAAAGCGTTGTACAGCAAAGAAGTTAAGAAGAAGATAAGGCTTAGCATAAACTACATTACAAAAGAAGAGTTTTTTAAGGTATACTATGCGGCGCATACAGCAGCTATTATAATAAAAAATATTTAGAGTGGTTTTTAAGCTACTAGGCTAGTTCTGTATAACCTAGAACAGATTCTTTAGCGCTTAGATTCTATTATACAAACGCCGAGTTCTATACATACAGAAAAGTCTAAGTAGGAGTTAAAAATATCTTACACTTTTATTAAGATAAAGCGTTAGGTAAAGCATATTTAAAAGTAATAAAAGCTTTATATGAACTTTTCTCGGTTACTAACAGATCGCGCATTTTAACAGTTATTAAAAAGCTTTAAAAAAGTTGTGTATAAAAAGACAATTTTTAAAGTTAAAAATACTGCGCTTTAAGCTGAAAACGTATATTAAAAACGTAAGCGGACAGCACGTCGTACAACTATAGCAGAGAAAAGTATATTAACTATTTAGAAGAGCTAGAAGACAGTATAGAACAGTGTGGTAGTAGAGTAAATTTAGAAAAAGGCTCTGCAGAGCGAGGTTTGTATAGCGTATACTTAACTTTAAAAGCGTACACCACCTAAATGTAGTATATGCTAGTCGCTTAAATATACTGCTTATACGTGCGCAAAACGCGTAAAATCTTAATAGTAATTTTATTAGCTTTTATTTTTTATTTTATAACTTATTAGAGCTGTTTATATACGCGACGCGCGGTAGAGCTGTTTTACTTGCTTGTCTGTCTCACTCGCTTGCCAAACACGTTAGCTAATATTAATATTATTTAATAGTTTAACGTGAAAAGCTTGTCTCTGTTACTAATAATTAATTAAAGTAATCCGTAATACCTAACTACGTGATCTAGAATAATCTATACTAGTTCTAGTGCAGTATAGTTATCTCTAAATAGAATTATTTCTGTATATTTCGTAAATCTGTCCACAACTACTAGAATAGTATTATAAAGTACTTTAGAAACTAGGTTATGAGACGTTAGTAATCCAGTAATAAAGTCTATAGCAATATCTATTTAGAGTTTATCTAGTATTTCTACAGCTTGTAGCTCTCCGTACTAAGCGTGTGTACTATATTTATTTTTCTAATATATTATGTATTTCTTAATAAACTTTGTTACTTTATTTTTTAATCTAGGGATGTCGTACGTTCGTCGTATCAGTTTAATTATCTGTTTAACACCTGGGTATCCGTACAATAGATCTTCGTGATACTGCTGGATAATAGTTTAATAAAGTTCTTTTAGTACTTATTAATGCACTATTATTATAAGGTTAATACTGCGTGCTGGTTTTAAAGTGCCGTCTAGCGCTTGCTTAAAAATAGCAGCTTCGTTTGTTAATTTAATTTCTATAATATCTATTCTACGGCTTAAAGCGTCCGCTTATCTATTTTCTTTACCTAGTATATAGATAATTTTAAACTTATATTGTCTAAGTTCTTCGCTCTATCTGGTATATCGTCGGTCTAATAGTTTAGTTATTATAAATATTATTAGATTTTTATAATCTAAATATACTGTGAGTTCTGAACAGCTTTCTGCGTAGATTCTCTAGTATTTAAAAAAGTCTATAATAGTAAGTAGTTCTTTATTATAAATATTATAGTTCTCTTTAGCTCTGCTGAACTTTTTTAAATAGTAGATAATTAGGTGCTATTTGCTTTTTTTCTTTTAACTAATGCATGCTTCTATTACTAGATTTAATACGTCTGTTTTTATACGTAAAAGTTTTCTACTAATAAAAAATATAAAAACTGGTAGTAATATGCTGGCTTCTTTAAGTGTTTTAAAAGCTTATTATTAGTCCGTATTCTACTTAAATAGTACATTCTTTCTCGTTAACTTTGTGAGTAGTAGTGCCTTTTTTAAGTAGTAATTAATAAACTGTCTGTTAAAGTTATAGAATTCTAAAAAAAATTATATATCTTTAACGTTCTTTAGCGTAAGCCAGTTCTTAACTACTTTAATTTTTTTTAAACTAATTTTAACTCCGTGTCTTCCTATAATATGTTCTAAGAATTCAACTTCTTTTTTATAGAATTTATATTTCTCTGGTTTAAGTCGTAGTTCTGCTTTTTCTAAATATTTTAGTACTATCTGTATATACTAAATGTGTTCCTTAAAATCTTTAGAAAAGACTAAGATATTATCTAGGTATGCGATAATAAATATGTTAAGGTGTACTTTTAATACGTTGTTAATAAGTGCCTAATATATCGCAGGTGCGTTAGTAAGACTAAATAGCATTATAAAGTATTTATAGTATCTATACCGCGTCCGGAATGCTGTTTTCTATTTTTTACCTTTTTTTATACGTATTAAGTTGTACGCGCCTCGGAGATCTAAAGCTGTAAATATCTGTGCTTTAGATAACCTATCTTTAAGCTCTTAAATATTTAGTAGTAGATATCTGTTCTTAATTATAATATTGTTAAATTTTCTAAAATCTACATATAACTATAGAAATCTATCTTTCTTAGAAATAAAGATAATTAGGTATTCTGCCTCTGACGTTAATTCGCGTATAAATTTTTTTTTAAAGTTTTTATTAAGATATGCTCGTAATAATACAAGTTTTTTTTTCTATTAAACTGTAGATAGGCTCGAAAGTCGGATACTTTTTTTTCTGTAGAGCTATTTCGCAGTCCCAGAGCTGATATTTAAGTAACACTCTGTTATCTACCTCTTCTTAAAAAAGTAGTTTCTATTTACTATATTTTTCGGGGATTTTAGAAGTTGCGCGAGTTATCTCTAAATCTCTTACTTTTTTATTTAGTAGCTTTTTATTAGATTTAGTAGAGTTAACTTTTTTTTTTAAAAGCGTCTTAGTCGATTTTTTACTGCCTATATTATTTAGCGTAATTTTATCTACTATTAAATGCTGCTAATACGTAGGTTCTAATATAGTAGCGCAATTACATCCTATAAATAAAAGCTTTTTCTCTACCTAGTTAATGTATAGATTATGCTTTTTAAACTATAGAAGTTTTAAGATAATGTTGTAGATGGCCGTGTCTATAATATTAAAGAAAATTTTTTTCTAGTGTCTCTAAATGTCTATAATAGTCGTAGCTTCTTAATTTATTAATACTTTTTCTAGTATTTTCCTTCTGGTTACTGTGTAGAGAAAATAGAGTCGCTTATAAGCATACGTTTTTGCTTTACTACGCTTTATAGTCTGCTGTAAAAAGTAGTTGCGCTAAACTTCCGTGTCTAGTAATATTTTTATCTAGTATCTGTTAAGCTTAACAGATAGCTTAACTAAGTTTTCTAAGTTAGTAGCGTATAATATCTTAAATCAATTCCAGGCGCTAAGTACTGCTCTAAAAAAAACTCGTTACTAAATCTGTAGAGACGTTTTTTATTCTAGTAGCGTTTGTATTCTTTATATAGATATATTTACCAGAGATCTTACGTGCATTTTTTATTAACTAATATAGTTATTATAAGTTTCTGGACTTCGTCTATCTCAGAAAAGTATTATACTTATTATTTATTCTACAGATATATATCGCATACGTGTACATTGCAGTTATACTACTGCTGTCTGCATTTACGTAGCTTTTTAGAAAACTATTCTACTACTGCTTTATTTAAGTAGTAAATCTAGTGTTAGTCTTCTCTGCAGAAAGTCTATAAATAGCTTATATACTTCAGATTCTTTAGGTTTAAGTAGTATTACAGTTCTTACGTATTCCGGCTTCGTAGAGAGCTTAAAACCGTGTTTAGTTTATTTTTAGAGTCTAGTAGAACTCCCAGTTTAATTTCTAAATCTGGTTAGCTAACTTATTTCTAAGCTTTAAAACTGCGTTATCGTTAACGTTCCTCTAAGTTTTAGTTTTTTTTGTTTAAGTTATTATACTTTTTTAAACGTTTACGCGTTACAGGTGATTTTTTCTACTATACAGACGTTTTTGTTAAATCTTTTCTGTGTTTTTTAAAAACTTTAGCTATTACTTATATTTATTTAAAGTTTTTATTAACTTTAAATTTAGCGAGTTTAGTGTTATGAGCCACAAACGTGGGCCAATGACGGGGCCGACAGGGTCGCACCGCCATGGCTGGTCACGTGACGTGCTCAGTTGATCAGTCCGCTCAGCAGTACTGAGCAACTGAGCAGTACTGAGCAGAAGCCTCAGGCACATGTATATAGTCCACACAATTGTACTCTACAATTGTGTTCACCTTGTTAGCAAATCTATCGTTTGGAATTGACTATCAACCTATCGTGCTCTATCTGCCAACACGGAGACCCGTACAGCATATCGCACATCGTTTCACTCACGTGACCCTACCAGTACTTATCCCCGAGAATCAACCCAAGCAGCTACTTGCTCCCTAGCCTCGCTCATAGCCTGTAGCACAGCCTTAACATTGTGAACACCCTTCAAGATGAGTACCACTTCAGGATCACGCGCACCCTCAACCCCAACCAGTAGCACTGTTGGTGCTAAGGCCACTACTGGTGCAATCGTACAACCTAACACGGCAGACAACAATTCTATCAAAGTAGCAACACCTGACCTCTACCATGGAGAACGAAGCAAGCTCGAAGACTGGCTCTTGCAGCTCGACTTGTTCTTCGACTTCCAAGGTGGAAACGTTAAGGAAAAGAAACGCGTCATGTTCGCAGCCACGTACATGAGAGGCAAAGCACTTCAATGGATCAAACCAGCTCTCATCAAGTACAAGGACGGCGAAGCCAACGACGACGTCAACGAATGGATGGAGGATTTCGATGAATTCAAGGAGAAGATCAAACAAGTCTTCGGAATCGCCAACAAGGATACAATTGCCGGACGAGACATCCAACATCTCAAACAACGGGCTTCAGCTGCTGACTACGCCAACGAATTTCAGCAACTGTCGATCCTCACGGAATGGGATGACAAGGCACTTATGACGATGTACCGCCAAGGACTCAAACCCAACGTCAAAGAAGAACTCATGCGTTCTGGAGCTCAGCTCGACACGCTTGAACAACTTATAAATGAGTCCATCGACATCGATCAGAAACTGTACGAACTGCGTATGGAATTACGCCAGGACCAAAACCCACGATACCGACAACGTACCAAACCAAGCTATGGCAAAGGGTACTACAACGCCAACACCGGTAAACGAGTTGAACGCAAGGTAACGCATCTCACTCGTGACACCTATGGTGACGAACCAATGGTCCTCGGTAATATCCAGGAAGCGGGACGAGGAGGTAACAAAAAGAGAAACGACAAGCCTAAAGGCAAGGCTATAACTTGCTACGCGTGTGGAAAGACAGGCCACATCGCAAGAGACTGTCGATCAAAGAACAAGGTCGTTCGACAGCTAAATGTATTGCAAACCACTCCGGATGACGAATCCGACGCAGACGATGAATGGAAAGTCGTCGTAGACAGATTCCAGAAAACGGGATTCATCTGCGACAGCGAACCACTGCGACATGGAGAAACGGAGGGATTCTTCGATTGTGTTCAGTATCAAGACAAAGGCACTCAAACGGAGCCTAGGAGCATCCTTAAAGAAGTCAAATTTGAAGGACCTAGCCCCGAGGAAGAAGAAGCCTTTCGCGAAGCACACGATCACGAAGACTATCTAAGCGACGCCAGTTACGAGTTCGAAAGAAACAGCGATGGCAGCACGCCACCCGAACTCGCACGATTCAGGATGAACAAGGACCTCGAAGAAATACAAGAATTGGCCGAAGCTCTTAAGGAACACAGGAGAGATTCGACAAGAACGCCCGCATGGCGGGAAGAATCACCTGTAACGCGCAAACGGACAAAGAGGCACAATGACTCAGACAAAGAAAATCAAGACCCAGAGGAACGCCGACAACGACGCAGTTCCAAGGCATGGGAACGAGTCAATCAACCAGATTCAGGAATCAAACTGGGAGTTTTACCAGACCCTGACAGCGAACCAAACACGGTTCCAAGTCCTCTACGAAGCCGAAACACGCAAGAACTGCAATACTACCTAGACCCAAGGAATCCAAAACACGTAACTTACTCATGGACCTCTTGTCGAGAAGACCAATGTCAAATCCACTACTCGGACAAGATGGCCGCAAACTGGTTTCCATCCAAACCACGCGAATGCAAACATCAATGGTTCGACTGCGAGACACATGTATGCGACACTCACCTATGGGACAAACGACAATCACAACATTTCCCCGGGATGAACGAAGCTGAAGAACTCGCAACGAACATGCTAGTCAACAGGAGATGTACGCAAGATCTCTGGCAAACATGCTTACACGATGATTGCGAACGTCACTGGAATGAGAAACGCTTGTATGGATTCAGCAACGAGTCTTTTTTAGGACAGCACTTAGCGCCTGGGATCGACCCAAGGCATTGTGCGCTACCAACTCAGAGAACTTAGTCAAGCTACCTGTCAAGCTTAATGGATACTGGATGAAGGCATTATTAGACACAGGGGCTCAGCGCAACTACCTTTCACAGCAGGCTGTAAAGCGTAGTAAGGCAAGAACGCATGCCCACGAGCGACCCTATTTCCTCCACACGGCAACTGGAAGGAAGATGCCAGGAAAAGCATTGATGGATCAAGAAGCCACGACCATCATGGACATCCAGGGACACCAGGAAGAGATCTCCTTCGACATCATGGGCACGGCCATCCACGACGTCATTTTAGGACTTCCATGGTTCAGAAAGCATAACCCATATATCGACTGGGCGAAAAAGAAGCTTTCGTTCATAGGATGCGAGTGCGCCATCGCATCGGGACCTACGCATCGGCAGCGTTCGATGGTAGATGAGATCACGCTGAATAACATAGGCAGCAAGGGATCGACTAAGACGCTTTCAAGAAGAAAGGTCGACTCCACCAGATCCGACAAGGAGCCACCGGACAAAGAAGTGAGAGATTTGGAGACAACTCGCGCAACTCCTGTAATCCCCGAAGAGTACAGCAAATGGGAACCACTCTTTCGAGAAGAGGTAGACGACAGAGCGTTACCTAAGCATCAGCCCTGGGACTGCGAAATAGCCCTTCAGGAAGGAAAGCATCCGACTTTCGAGCCCATCTACAGTCTAACGGAAAAAGAACTCGTATCGTTACGAGCATACCTCGATGAAAACCTCAAGAAAGGATTCATACGCGAATCAACGTCAGAGGCGGGATACCCGATCATCTTTGTTCCCAAGAAAGATGGATCCCTACGGTTATGTGTGGATTTTAGGAAACTCAACAACATCACGATCAAGAACAGATATCCACTACCGAACATTCAAGAGCTCAGAGATAGGCTATCTGGAGCACAGATATTTACAGCCTTAGATCTCCGAGGCGCGTACAACTTGATACGCATGAAGAAAGGTGAAGAATGGAAGACGGCATTCCGGACGCGGTATGGGCACTATGAATATCTTGTAATGCCATTCGGTCTTACCAACGCACCTGCGACATGTCAGGCACTCATCAACAACGTGTTGAGAGCACACCTAGACATATTCGTCATCGCATACCTAGATGACATCCTAGTCTTTTCCAAGGACCTCAAGGAACACGTCCAGCACGTACGAACAGTACTGGAATGTTTGGGAAAAGCAGGACTACGACTCAAACCAGAGAAATGTGAATTCCACAAAGAAGAAGTTGAATTCTTAGGACACATTGTGGGAAGACACGGAGTCAAGATCAGTCCAAAGAAAATTGAAGTAGTCAAGAACTGGCCTACGCCAAAGAACGTCAAGGACATACAATCCTTCTTAGGATTCTGCAACTTCAACAGGCAGTTCATCGATCACTACTCAGAAAAGGCACTACCACTCACCAAATTAACAAGAAAAGATGTACCATTTAAGTGGGATACAGACCAACAACAAGCCTTTGAGACACTCAAAGAAGCAAGCATATCACCACCGGTTCTCATATCTTTCACCAGTGGAAAACCCTTACGCATGGAAACAGACGCATCAGACCTAGCAATGGGAGCATGCATCAGTCAAGAAAAAGAAGGCAAATGGCACCCGATTGCCTACTATTCGAGAAAGTTCAGCGGAGCTGAAGAAAACTACGATGTTCACGACAAGGAATTACTTGCCATCATAGACTCTCTCAAGCATTGGAGAATCTACGCAGAAAGCTGTTCAGAACTCACGGTATACTCGGACCACAAGAATCTAATGACATTCACGACAACCAAACCATTAGACCGACGACATACCAGATGGAGTGAAGAACTAGGACAGTACAAATTCAAGATTGTCTACACACCAGGCAAAGAAAATGGAAGAGCAGATGCTCTGAGTCGAAGGACGGACATCGCAGGAACCAAGTCAACGAACGAAGCTGCTATCCTCAAGCAAGCGCCAGACGGCACTTTAGGGCCAGCACGCAGCATCAATCTTATCATGACAGTACATCAACAAGTACCAGAAGAACTTCATCAAACCATCATCCAGCAGTATCACGAAGATCCGTTGCACGGACACCCAGGTGTCGAACAAACGATCAAACTGATACAACGAACGTACGACATCCCTGGATTGAAAGACAAAGTAGCGAAGTTCATCAAGAAATGCACAACATGTCAAAAGAACAAGCACAGTACACACGCTCAATATGGAGAACTACAAGCTGTAGAAATACCAGACAAACCATGGACAGACATTGCTATGGACTTTGTCACCGGATTACCAACGTCTCACGACCCGGTTTCCAGAGTACCCTACAATGCCATCCTAGTGGTTGTGGACAGATTCACGAAATACGCAGAAATGATTCCATTTAGAGACAACTACACTGCGCCGGAACTAGCACAGGTTATTCTGGATCGCGTAGTTAGGTATCACGGATTGCCTCAATCAATCATCAGCGACAGAGACAAACTCTTCACATCAAACTACTGGACGACACTGATGTCAGCCATCGGAATTAAAAGAAAATTATCAACGGCATACCATCCACAGACAGACGGTCAAACAGAAAGAACAAACCAGACCATGAAAACATACCTACGGATGTATAGCAACCAAAAACAAAATAATTGGGTATCACTACTACCCATGGCACAACTCGCATTCAACAACAGAGAATCAGTAACGACGAAGCAATCTCCTTATTATGCATTACACGGGACACACCCAAATCTCCTATTACCAAGGATTAAGGAAGAACGAATCAAGCCAGTTGCAAGTCAAGCAATGGACAAATCGGGAGAATTACGAGAACTTCACGAACAATTACGAAAGAATATCGAGACAGCACAACGCAAGACCATTTCTTATGTCAACCAGAAACGAAAAATGGCACCTCAGCTAAAGAGGGGGGATAAAGTGTATCTTCTCACGAAAAATCTTCGAACGACACGACCAAGCAAGAAATTGGATCACGTCAAGGTCGGACCATTTTTGATTCTAGAACGAAAGGGACCAGTCAACTATAAACTCCAACTCCCTGCCAATGCTAGAATACACCCAGTGTTCCATGTGTCACTATTGGAACCTGCCGACGCCGAAACACCAGTCCAAGAACACTTCCATTACGAGACGGAAGAAGAAGTCGAATTCGAAGTAGAAGCGCTAGTAGGCTACCGCGAGATAGGACGAGACGAATTCCGCGACAACCACTTCGCACAGGAATGGTTGGTCAAATGGAAAGGATACCCAGATTCGGAAAACACTTGGGAACCAGAACGAAACCTGAAGAACTGTCAGCGACTACTCAAGGAAAGCCGAAGACGAAATCACCTCCACTACTACACAGGGGTAATCAAAGAAAACATACCCGAAGAAAGGCGACACATCGTACACGACCAAACACTTAGGGACCAGCGGACGACACGGGTACTTCCCAGAAGTTGTCGGGAAAACCCTCGATAGCGCTCCAAGTGCTCGGAGAAAGGTTAAGAGCAAGACCCTCGGAAGGACCGTCGAAAGTAAGAACTTCGGACAACGCCTCGCGTTCCCGCTGCTCTTGCTCCTCCAGGTCTCGTTCCTCCACCGATATGGCCTCCTCCGCACGACGATCGAGCAAGTCCATCTGTTGACGAAGCCGCTCTTCTTTGGCTCTCGCCACCTGCAAGTCCTCCAAGGCCTTTTCATGCGCTTTCACAGCCGCATCCTGCGCTTCGCGCGACTCCTTTATCTGTTGTCGCAATTTCTCTTTCTCCTTAGCAAGACGCTGGAACTCGGACTGAGTAACGCGAATGTTGCACCGCTGCCCGCGATGCAGACACTCACTGCACTTTCCGGAACGAACATGCACCTTACACACTCGTTTATGCTTTACGCAAGTCGAACACTTTTGAACCATGACTTCTCCTACGGCCTCGACAAAATCAGCTAGGCGATGACGGCGGACGGTACTGGAGACTGTTGGTGTTTTAGGCATCGTTGCGAAAGTGGGCAGCAACGAGGGAAACCCGCGCGTCATATGTTAGCTCAGAGGACCGAGCTAGGCTAGAGGGGGGATAGTGTTATGAGCCACAAACGTGGGCCAATGACGGGGCCGACAGGGTCGCACCGCCATGGCTGGTCACGTGACGTGCTCAGTTGATCAGTCCGCTCAGCAGTACTGAGCAACTGAGCAGTACTGAGCAGAAGCCTCAGGCACATGTATATAGTCCACACAATTGTACTCTACAATTGTGTTCACCTTGTTAGCAAATCTATCGTTTGGAATTGACTATCAACCTATCGTGCTCTATCTGCCAACACGGAGACCCGTACAGCATATCGCACATCGTTTCACTCACGTGACCCTACCAGTACTTATCCCCGAGAATCAACCCAAGCAGCTACTTGCTCCCTAGCCTCGCTCATAGCCTGTAGCACAGCCTTAACATTTAGGTGGCGTGCTACCGTTACTATTTTTTTTAAACTTATAACTAGCGTTACTTAGATAGTTTTTATAATCGTGTACGTCGCGAAAGGCTTTCTCTTTCTTAAAGCTAAGTTCTTTAAACTTAACTTCTTTAAAAATACTTCTAGACTCTATCTAAATATCTTTGTTTTAATATTAAACGCAGTTAAAAAATCTCTCTGTTTCTCTACGTCGCAGTAGTTTACTATCGTAGACTAATTCTAATTCTTAGAATTTTTCCGTAACGACTTTCTATTCGTTATCTACGTCGGATTTATTATATAAAGTAGTTTATAATACATTAAGCTGTTAAACAACTTTATTTTTTAATTAACAGTCTTTTGCGATATAGCCTGTCTTTCCACACACGTAGTAAGTTATACTCTTACTCTTAAGTTTATTATTTCTCTTTTTATTACCTTCTCGTCCCGATTTCTAAATATTACTAAAAACTATAGATTTATTACTGTAGGTGTTGCGAGTAAAATACGTTACCTTACATTTAACTTGTTTACTAGTATTAGCGTTGTAATACCTTTTACCGTAGTTTAGTTTAGCACGTTATTTATATCGTAGATTCCGGTTCTAGCGTAATTCTATACGCAGTTCGTACAGTTTCTAATTAATATTAATAAACTTATTTATAAGTTGTTTAAGCGTGTCGAGCTAAGCTCCAGAACACATAAGTTTCTCTTTAACATTAGGTTTAAGTCCTTAACAGTACATTATTATAAGTACTTTGTTATTTTATTTAGTAAGAATTAATAGTTACTAAAATTTATTAGCGTAGTTAGCAGCTAAAGCCTGTTATTTAAAATATTAAATAACTTGTCCGGTAATTATATTTTTGTTAGAGACTCTAAAAACCTGTTTAATTTTTTCCTTAAATTTGTTAAAATCTTCTATCTATTTATTAACGTCGTCGTTGGCTTCGCCGTTCTTATACTTAATAAAAGCTAGCTTAATCTATTAAAGTACTTTGTCTCTTATATATGTGGCTGCAAATATAACGCGTTTTTTTTTTTTAACGTTTCTATTTTAGAAGTTAAAGAATAAGTTAAGCTGTAAGAGCCAGTCTTCGAGCTTACTTTATTCTCTATAGTAGAAGTTAGATATAGCTACTTTAATAGAATTATTGTCTGCCGAGTTAGGTTGTACAATTACACTAGTAGTAGTTTTAGCACTAATAGTACTACTAGTCAGAGTTAAAAGTACGCGTGATCCTGAAGTAGTACTTATTTTAAAAAATGTTTATAATATTAAGGCTGTGCTATAAGCTATAAGCGAGGCTAGAAAGCAAGTAGCTGCTTAAAGTTGATTTTTAGAGATAAGTACGTGTAGAAGTTACGTAAAAGAAATAATGTGCGATATACTGTACGGGTCTCTGTATTAGCGATAGAGCACAATAAATTAATAGTTAATTCTAAACGATAGATTTACTAACAAGGTAAATATAATTATAAAGTATAATTATATAAACTATATACTTAATAGTAACTGCGCTTACTCGTACTTTTTATAAATACTTATTATTAGTGCTTATAAGCGCTTACTTTGCTAAAGCGTAAGCTCTAAATTACATATTTTTTTTAGTTACGTAATATAGCACAGCAGTTCCTTCTCGGGCGCGTAATTACATATATAATTAAAGCCGCGCCTTTAGTGTTGCCTGCCCGAGTTCTTCTAAAACCGTATTATAATACCAGGCAGGCAACACCGTAAACGCGGCTCTAATTATATATATAAATACGCGTTTAAGAGGGGACTGCTGTACCGCATTACGTAATTAGAAAAACTATATAATTTAAAGCTTACGTTTTAGTAAAGTAAGCGCTTACAGCTTTTTAGCGTAAGCGTTTATAAGTACTAATAGTAAGTATTTATAATAAGTGCGGGTGAGCGCAATTACCGCACATGTATATAGTCTATATAATTATACTTTATAATTATATTTACTTTGTTAGCAAATCTATTATTTAGAATTAACTATTAACTTATTATGCTCTATTGCTAATACGAAAATCTATACAGTATATCGCACATCGTTTTACTTACGTAACTCTACTAGTATTTATCCCCGAGAATTAATCTAAGCAGCTACTTGTTTTTTAGCCTCGCTTATAGTCTGTAGTACAGCCTTAACAAGCAGCTACTTATTTTTTAGCTTTACTTATAATCTGTAGTACAGCTTTAATATTATAAATACTTTTTAAAATAAATACTATTTTAAAATTACGTGTATTTTTAACTTTAACTAGTAGCACTATTAGTACTAAAACTATTACTAGTATAATTATATAACCTAACACAGCAGATAATAATTCTATTAAAGTAGTAATATTTAACTTTTACTATAAAGAATAAAATAAGTTTAAAAACTGGCTCTTACAGCTTAACTTATTTTTTAACTTCTAAAATAAAAATATTAAAAAAAAAACGCGTTATATTTGCAGCTACGTACATAAAAAGCAAAATACTTTAATAAATTAAACTAGTTTTTATTAAGTATAAAAATAGTAAAACTAACGACAACGTTAATAAATAAATAAAAAATTTTAATAAATTTTAAAAAAAAATTAAATAAGTTTTCAGAATCGCTAATAAAAATACAATTACTAAATAAAATATCTAATATTTTAAATAATAAGTTTTAGCTATTAACTATGCTAATAAATTTTAGTAACTGTTAATTCTTACAGAATAAAATAATAAAACACTTATAACAATGTACTGTTAGAGACTTAAATCTAATATTAAAAAAAAAATTTATACGTTCTAGAGCTTAACTTAAAATACTTAAATAACTTATTAATAAGTTTATTAATATTAATTAAAAACTATACGAATTACGTATAGAATTACGCTAAAATTAAAACTTATAATACTAATAGCGTACTAAACTAAGCTATAGCAGAAAGTACTATAACGCTAATACTAGTAAATAAATTAAATATAAAGTAACGTATTTTACTCGCAATACTTATGTGACGAACCTCGTCCGCACAAAGTCTGATTTCACTTTCTAGTATTGCGCACGTGATCTTGACTTCCAACCAGACTCTAACTTTAACTTCCGACCTAACTCCGACTCAAGTCTGAACATCCAGCTATCTAAGTTTCTTATTCATTATAACTAAGTCGGCACTAGGTTGAACCAGGGATAGAAGGTTTCAGAAAAGAATATAAAAGAACGTAACATTTCTAGATAGTTCTGTAGTCTAGAAATGTCCTTTCGTACAAGACCTATAGGTTCCGACTTGTAATTGTTCCCTAGTTCTGTGAACCCTTATTCTAAGTGGTACCTGAGCCGTATCGGAGACAAGTCGCCCTGTGTCCTTACACTAAATATAATTAAAAAAATTTTCTATTTTTCTGTTTTATAAAATCTATTTATAACAACTTTTTATTTATTATTTACATTAGTTTTATTATTTAAAGTAGTCTGTAATATATTTAGCTGTTAAATAATTTTATTTTTTAATTAACAGTTTTTTATAATATAGTCTGCTTTTCTACATATATAATAAGTTATAGTTTTACTTTTAAGCTTATTATTTTTTTTATTACTTTTTTATTCTGATTTTTAGATATTACTAAAAACTATTAGTTTATTACTATAGATATTATAAGTAAAATACGTTATTTTACGTTCGACTCGTTTACCAGTATTAGTATTATAGTACTTTTTACTATAGCTTAGTTTAGTACGTTATTTATATCTTAGATTTCTGTTTTAGTGTAATTCTATTTATAATTTATACAGTTTCTAATTAATCTTAATAAATTTATTTATAAGTTATTTAAGCGTGTTAAGCTGAGCTCCAGAACGTATAAATTTTTTTTTAATATTAAATTTAAATTTTTAACAGTATATTGTTATAAGTACTTTATTATTTTATTTAGTAAAAATTAATAGTTACTAAAATTTATTAGCATAGTCAGCAGCTGAAGTCTGTTATTTAAAATATTAAATAGTTTATTTAGTAATTATATTCTTATTAGAAACTCTAAAAACTTATTTAATCTTTTTTTTAAATTTATTAAAATTTTCTATTTATTTATTAACGTCGTTGTTAGCTTCGCTGTTTTTATATTTAATAAAAGCTAGTTTAATCTATTAAAGTATTTTGTTTTTTATATACGTAGCTGCGAATATAACGCGTTTTTTTTTTTTAATATTTTTATTTTAAAAGTTAAAAAATAAGTTGAGCTGTAAGAGCCAGTTTTTAAACTTATTTTATTTTTTATAATAAAAGTTAGATATTACTACTTTAATAGAATTATTATCTGCTGTGTTAGGTTATATAATTATACTAGTAATATTTTTAGTACTAATAGTGCTACTAGTTAAAGTTAAAAATACACGTAATTTTAAAATAGTATTTATTTTAAAAAGTATTTATAATATTAAAGCTATACTACAGACTATAAGCGAGGCTAAAAAATAAGTAGCTGCTTAAGTTAATTTTTAGAAATAAATACTAGTAAAGTTACGTAAGTAAAATAATATGCGATATACTGTACAGATCTCCGTATTAGTAATAGAGTATAATAAGTTAATAGTTAATTCTAAATAATAGATTTGCTAATAAAGTAAATATAATTATAAAATATAATTATATAAACTATATACTTATGTAGTAACTATACTTATCTGTATCTTTTATAAATATTTATTATTAGTACTTATAAGCGCTTACTTTACTAAAGCGTAAGCTCTAAATTATATATATATTTTTTAGTTATATAATATAGTACAGCAGTTCTTTCTTAGGCGCGTAATTATATATATAATTAGAGCTGCGCTTTTAGTGTTGCCTGCTCAAGTCTTTTTAAAACTGTATTATAACAAAGTACTAGATCTAGACTATAAACTAGATATCTAAATTATTTAATTTTTTTTTTCGAAACTAGTTTAAAACTAGTTTAGCTGTATTAGTTTTTAAATTATTTTATTAAAATTTTTAGTTTATAAACTAATTAGTATTTATATTAATCTTATAATTTAAAAAATAAAAAATAGTATATAAAATTCCCAGAAGGTTTTTTTTTTAATAATAAATTTTAATATTTTTTATACATAATTTATTTTATTAAAGTTATATTTAGAATTAAGTGTTCTAACAAAAACTAATTTTAAATTTCTTTTTATTTAAATAACTTTTTATACTAATATAATAATTTCTTAAGCTATAATTTAATTAGTATTTGTTATTTTAAAAAGGTAATTAAAATTAAAAAGTTTAACTAATTTTTAATCAACTTTAATTTTTTTAAATTCTTTTTTTTACTTATAATTTTAATTTATAAAAACTAATTTAGCTTTTATTGTTTTAATTTTTTTTTTATATATTTCTGCTTAAAACTTACAGCTTTTTCTATTACTATCTTATTTAAAGATATAATTTTATTTAAATTTACATTTTTTATATTTTTTAATTTATATTTTTATATATTCTAATTTTATTTTATCTTTTTTTATTTAAATAAAGATTTTTAGTACTAATATTTGTATTAATTTTTTTTTTAATATTTCTATAAACGTTTTTTATAATATTTTTTTATCTATTTTTTTAGAGCTTTTAATTAAATCTCTATTAATAATTTTTTTTTTAAATAGCTTAATTTATTCTAATTTCTATATCTTTTTAAGCTATTAAAAAAAATTTATTTATCTATTCTTTATATAGTATTTTTAACACTTATTTTATTTTTATTTAATATATTAGAAAAAGTTATAACAGATGTATTAGCTTTTAATAAAAATTACCTTTTTCTTATTATCTTAAAATTAAAATTCTATCTTATTTTTATTTAAAAAAATAGAGATTTAGATTTATATTTTTAAAATCTTTATTTATATACTAATTTAACTAGTTTATTATTATATAATAATTACTTATATTATTAAGATTTTATTTTTTTAAATTGTGTTTTAATAATATTTAATTATTTTTTTCGCTCTAGTTTTTTACTTACGTAATATATACTAAATTAAATTTAGTTAACGTAAAATAAAAAAGTAAAAAAAATTTTAAATACAAAAGTATAATATATTAAAATTTATACTTTTTTTTATTATAATTTTAAACTCTTTTTAAACGCTAAAAAAATTATATAAATAACTTTTTTTAATTTTAGTATAGTACTAATAAATACTTTTAAAACTAATTTTTTTTTAAATAACTAGTTTAGTTACAACGTTATATAAGTTTAAAAAGTGTAATTTTTTTATTATACTTTTTTTATATCACCTCTCTGTATTATAATTAGCTTTTTCTAAACTATTTCTGTTAGTCAATCTAAAAGTAATAAAAATATATTACTAATACTGTGTATTTATTAAAGATTAATAAGTTTAAAATAAATAAGAGCCTTTTAGCTAATAAAGTAATTTATATTTATTCTAAACCCTTCTATTCTACTAGATTTTCACTTTTTTATATAAATTTTATCTCTAATAAATAGAAAAACTATCTTAAATACAGCGGTATTATCTTCAAGCGCGACAGGTATTAAGTTAACTTCAAATAAATTAGTGGAATACTGTGTTCCGAGTGCGCTATTCTAGTATGCAGCTTTGTGGCGCCATTTGTTCCTCGTGTTCCGAATCTTGCTCGTTAGCCTGGAACGGCTCCACCGGTCAATTAAACTGTACAGGCATCATCTAGGAAAATCCGGTCTGGGCTGTTCTTTGGACGAAGAGAAGCTCTATTTTCGCCCATCATGCATTCAAAGGGGAAATGGGATTGGCAAAAAACTCATTCAGCTTCTCCTACAAGTAGTCAAACAGCTTCCATTATTTGGGCAAAAGGCAATCTTTTTACCTTACTTGCACTGATTTGGGGACTATACAACAATCCAACATGGCCAATCTCTCAGAGTTCATCTTTACCAAAGGCCTCTCGGACCCACGTGCTCGAGGAGCCAAGGAACAAGAATATTCTGTTCAAGTGCAGGATGGTATGATCATAGAGAGACATGTGGCAATCCCTTTGCGGAACTCTCTGCACGCTTTTGGCGATGTGTATCGACCTGAAGATGAGTCTGTCAGAGTCGCACCTTTGGTGTCTTGGACAGTAAGCTGATCTACGACCATCCCCAACCCAACTGGTAACACCTTTCTAGCCGTACGGAAAACACAACCCTGCGCCTCTGTTCAAGATCTACCCTAATTGCGGTGCCGACCCCTCTTGGCTCTCAGAATATACTGCCTTCGAGGCTCCCGATCCGCTCTACTGGACCCGGCACGGCTACGCAGTCGTCATCATTGATGTTGCGGGACTTTGGCTGGGTGAAGGTAGCCCGACCTTCTCTTCAGGTACTCAGGAAGCGGAGTATCACTACGACTGCATAGAATGGATTGCAGCCCGGCCGTGGAGTACAGGCAAAGTTGGTCTGAGTGGTGTCTCCTACCTGGCTGTCAGTCAATGGCACGTTGCGGCACTGCGTCCTCCAAGCCTGGGCTGCATCGTTCCAGACGAGGGTTGGTCCGACTTTTATCGCGAAGTCATGCGGCATGGCGGCATCCCTGACACCAGCTTCTTCCCGTACATAGCGCAACGGTGGGGGGCGTGTCAGGGTCTGGCGGAGAATCTAATGGATGAATTCCGCGCTCGCCCTTTCTTTGATGACTTCTGGGCCACGAAACGTGCTCGCCTCGAAGACATCAATTGCCCGGCCTTGGTAATTGCAAGCTTCGCTGATCACGGCTTACATACAAGAGGTACATTGGAGGGTTTCAAGAAGATAGCCAGTAAGGATAAATGGCTCATCGTTCATCGAAAGAAGAAGTGGGCCTACTACTACACGCCTGAAATGGTCGAGAAGCAACGGGCCTTCTATGAAAAATTCCTCAAAGGCCATAGTGACACGCAGGTTGAGCAATGGCCCAAAGTGCTCATCGAGATCTCGAACAGTATCAGTCACAGCGTGATCCGGGCAGAGAATGAGTGGCCTTTGGCTCGTCAGACACTAACACCGTTCTATTTAGATGCCCACAACGGGCGGTTAGCCAGAGAGCCCACGCGTGAACTAGCTTTCAAAGAATATCATAGCCTTGGAGGAGGGCCTGAATCAGTACGAGCAGTCTTTGATTTCACATTTGAACTAGACACAGAGGTCACAGGACAGATATCGGCAAACCTGTTCATGAGCACGAATGCCGGCAAGGATATGGATATATTCACTGCCATCTACAAATTAGACCGGTTGGGCAAATCTGTCGGTCAAGTTTTCTTCGCACAGTGAGTTTGTGTCAGAGATGTCAGTAGGATAGCCAGATGGGGTGATTAACGATTGTAGATTCGAGGACGGTCCCGTCGCTCTAGGCTGGTTGCGGGCCTCTCGTCGCGAACTTGACCCTCACAAGTCAACACCGGACCAACCTGTGCATTTACACAATCGAGATCTTCCTCTAGAGCTGCAAAAGGTATATGAGCTCAACGTGGAGATGTGGGCGAGCTCGACAAGCTATCTGGCTGGCGAGTCACTTCGGTTGATCGTTCAAGGTTGTGACATTGCTGTAAGCTCACCTTACTCTTATCGAATAGAAGGGATACTTAAGTTACATCAATATAGCGCGAAACCTATCCAGAAATCCTCACTCGTCATGAAACGGAACAGGTCAACCGAGGATATCACAAGATCTGGACTGGTGCAGAGCACGTGTCGCATCTGCTTCTACCTATTATTCCTACGGGAAGTAAATAGTAAATGGGAGGGAGTTGTAGAATGAGCAATCAACTACTTTTCAGCTACCTACCAAGTGCTAAAATGCGAGTCCATAAATAGGAGAGTAATGTTACTAAGTGTAATTTTGAGGAGCAATTGTGCCCGTCTAGAATTTCGCTTATTAAGAATGATAATGCACTTGAATAAAAGCAAGGGTCAGCATACTGTGGTCAGTGTTGCAGAGCGGCTAAGTCAAGTTGTGGACGTTGTTAAGGCTTGGCAACCGGAGTGGCGCGGATTGCGCAGCCCAATCAGAGACATGCCGAATGAGCCAAGCTGAGATACGTAAATCAATATTTGCGTGTTCCGCGGATAGAACGAGACAAGTACTTGGCATGGGTTTTCGGGACCCGATGTGGTTCATAGACTTCCTTTTCCTACAGCATTATAGTGCCGTGATTGAGATGTAGGCCATCAGCAACGCTGCAGGCTAACGACAATAAAGACGCATAGCTGACTCTAGGAAAACGCCGTTTTTGTGTACCATTGGCCAGAACACCTCTTTGTGGCAATCAAGGCATTCATTCATTTCAATTATCTGAACATATTCCTCGAGCAACGACCAGCTCAAACAAAAAGCAATACCAATGATGGCCGATCACGCTGCTGCCTATATCAACGGTGTACGAGCTACAACCAGGACAGAATTTCCTGACACACCTATCTTCAGCAATTGGGTCTCACCTTCACGTCTTGAAGGCGAAATTCAGCTTCTTGAAGTCAAGGGGACCATTCCCGCGTCTATCCGCGGAATATATTACAGTATGGGCGTGGACCACCGATTTCCTCCTAAGTACGAATCGGATATCCTATTCAACGGCGATGGCATTGTCAGTTCTTTCCGAATTGAAGATGGCCAGATAGATTGGAAAAGGCGATACGTACACACGGACCGCTACAAAGCCGAGTCTAAGGCTCGTAGAGCACTATTTGGCAAATATCGCAACCCATTCACCGACGATGAAGAAGTAAAAGGAACAATTCGCACGGCAGCAAACACCAACATTGCGTTCTGGCGGGGTGCACTCTTGACTATGAAGGAAGACGGTCCTCCCTTCGCCCTCGACCCGGAAACACTGCAGACTTTCGGCCGGTACGACTTTGAGGGACAGGTCCTGGCTCCCACCTTTACGGCGCACCCGAAGGTGGACCCCGCCACTGGATCTATGCTGTGCTTTTCTTACGAAGCGGGAGGCAACGGGAATGACGCTTCGAAAGAGATGGTATTCTACGAAATTGGTCGAGATGGAAAGAAGACCACAGAGGTATGGTTCGAGGCGCCTTTCTGCGGTTATTCCCATGATTTTGGATTCACCGAAAACTATGCCATCCTACCAGTCTCTCCACTGAAGTCAAGCTTGGAAAGGCTGAAGCAAGGTGGGAATCACTGGGCCTGGGATCCAAAAGAAGATCATTTGTTCGCAATTATTCCGAGAAGAAATCCGCGAAGCCAAGATGTGAGGTGGGTGAGGTCTGATAATGCATTTCAGGGTCACGTAGCGAACGCCTTCGAGGACGAAGATGGCAAGCTGCATTATGACCTTAGCATGGCAGATGACAATATCTTTTGGTGGTTTCCTGAAGAAGGGAAGGAGCCACTGCACCCTGGGAAACGAGGTCGCGCCATTCGATCACCAATGACCAGATTCGTTTTTGATCCAGCCTTGCTTTCCAAGCAGAATTGGGTTGAGCCAATTTTTCAATGTCAAACCAGCACGGAATTTGCGCGGATCGATGATCGCTTCCAGGGCAAGAGATACAATCACTTCTGGGCTCTCGGTATGGACCTAACTCGGCCTTATGATGTGGAAGCATGCGGACCACCAGCCAGTGGCCTCTTCAATTTACTTGTGCATTGGAACTGGAAGACTAAAAAAGAGCAGACGTGGTGGGCAGGGCCGCGCACAACTTTGCAAGAGCCCTGTTTTGTGCCCAAGGGTGAAGAAGCCCCAGAAGGAGATGGATACGTTATAGCTGTCCTGAACCGCCTGGATCTCAAGTATATCGAGTTAGCGTTCTTCGACGCACAGAACATCACACACGGACCCATTGGCCTAAGCAGGCTTCCTCTAAGGCCTAGAATTGCATTCCACGGCGATTTTGTGAGGCTCGAAGAGATCGAGGAATTCGCCAGACGTCGTGCAGAGGATCTAGAACCTGTGAAGCCAGCTCAGGCACCCTTGCCCTGGCAGGCCAATCAAAGAAAGAATGTTTACTAGCCACTAATATTAAAGTAACACAACTCAGCCAGATTTATCTTACAATACCAAAAAAAATACTGTGTACTGTTTATTCAAAAAGCTGTAAAATCTTTTTTAATCAGCTTTGCTTAGCTAAAACTAAATAATCTAAAATGCTCCACATTGGAAGATCGTTATTGGCCACCGTGCCGCATTACAGAGGATGGAAAATAGAACTAAAGACTAAAGTCAAAAACTAAAATTAAAAAATAAAGACTAAAAATAAAAGCGGCGAAAAGCGTCCAGCATACCTAAAGTGTTATTTCTATTTCCCGCCTGAATACAAAATCAGCCTCTATCAGCTCAGTCCAAGTCTTCTTAAGTATATTTCTTTACCTTCCTATAAGCCTTCTTACAATAAAATTTATTTTTCTAGATATATTTAAAAGCAATTTAACTATAATTATACGACCTTCTCTACTCTTTACGCACCTCGGAACATTATAACACCTTTCTAATGCCTCGCTCTAATGCACTGAATAAACCAGTTGAAGAATGCAGACTAGTGGTAAAAAAAAAAGGAAGAGTCTGAAAACGAGCACCCAAGCGGAAAAGAGCCTCCTTAAGGGAAAGAGCACAACAAAGACTCAGAGGATGCGGTCATGCAATTGGCACTGCATATCGGCATGGGAAAATGGAGTTTATACAAGCAGTTCTCGACGTCAGAGAGGAGAACCTAGAATATCATGAAAAGGCCTTGAACAAGATGGAATTGATTGATGCAGAGAACTAAGCACAATACGAGAGAAAGAATGAAGTTCTATACTCCCCAATTCATTATGATTATTTTAATATTGAATGTTCAGAAGAGGTTAGAATCCATACATACACCAAAGAGCAAGCATATGAGTCTAGAGACGCTTGTACATATGCAGATTCTAGTTTAAAATAATAAATTAATAATTTTATAGCATTCCATTAAATTGGCAATAGGATCAAATAAAGAACGGAGATATTTAGATGTTTTTTCTACTTTACACAGCTTATCGTAACAGTAGATTCTTATTATATAATCTTACCCTTTATCAGAAATATTTTAGCTTAGAGGCTTAAATCTTCCAGATTAGAGTTATAAAACTAACAAACTAAAGTCTAAAATCTGGTAATATATCGTAAATATAGTCTTCCGAAACATTAACAAAAGCTAATAAAGTACTGTCCGTCTAGAATGTGGTAATTTTTTACTAAGTCTTCTATTTATAAATAGATTTTAGTCGCTACTATATAAAAAAAAAAGTAAATTATATACTTTCTTCCTAGTTTAAAAAAACGCACTTTAGAAAAATGCATATATATATTTATAAACTCTATATTATTTTATACCTCTAGCTTGTACACTAATACTACTAGAGATCTATTCTCGCAGATACGCTGGAGTATAAAAATAAATTAACTAATTTTTAGACAGAGCCGCTTTTAGGACTCGTAATACTCTACGCGAGGGTGTGCGCGCTAGACAGCCTCACCACAGAAAATAAGATTAAATTTTTCGTTGAGAAATGGCCTCTCTGAGGAAAAGTGCGCAGAGTCTGGGCGCGCGACAGGGATAGATGTTGCTGCAACTAAAATCAATCATGTACCATTTGATGTTTAATGTGTACAACGCATACTTGTTCTATAAGACGTCTATTATCGACTCCTCGGAGAACTTTTTCTATATGCTGCAAGTCTCCCGGAAGCTTCAATGTAGTTTTCAGAAGGACTCTATATACGCACTCTCGGCTTTCGCGACCGTGGATTTCAAAGCAGACGACTTCTTCACCAGGGCTAAAGAAAGTAAATTATCGTTGTACCGAAGATTGGCTAGAAAGATACTCCGACGTATGCAGACACTCGATCTACTTTCGGTCGTTTAGCATAGGTCTTCTACTATCTCGAGACTAACGTGGGTCCCCAGATGAGATATTCGCCTCATTAACACCTTAGCTTCACTAGGGTCAACAATCAGTAAATACACTGCCAGTCAACAGCTTCCACTCCCCATCGATCAAGTGGACGGGAGACCACGGCAGAATCCTGCGCACATTAGGCCTAGAGTTTGATACCATTATTGAGGCTAAGCAGGAAATGACCGGTTTACAGAATTGTTGCAAAATGACGGCGACAATCATTAATGTTTTAACTCTATAGTCCAAAAAACGTCTGCTTACCCAACCGGCGAGCCTCTTGATCGGGTAGGCTGTTTCACCTTAACGGCAGGCAAAAATATGTATAGAATAAGAGTTGGGGATGAATCACAACATCTAGCCAATTTTACTGCCTTTTAGGCTAAGTATAGATACGACACAAAACAGAATCGGACTCTATCGTCTTATAAAGACGGTACTTTTAGTAGCGACGCTAATTCATTTCTTATAGCAGCTGGATTTGCATCTGGTGGCTGAAAGCTTTTTTACACTGCTACTGGCTACACGGGTATTGGCCCTGCTTTATTGCAGTGTGGCGACAGGATATATATTCTTGCTGGCGGTACTGTACCATTTATAGTAAGGAGGGTTGCCAATTCCAGCAGGTCGATGAGGAAGTTCGAGCTCATTGGAGAAGCGTATGTTCACGGAATCATGCACGGAGAGGCTATAAGCCGATATGCAAGCGGTGAGGAGGCGACTATGGCATTTAACTTTGTATAGGGTAAAACCATAATGGGTCCTAAGGATGCAACCTGGAGGTTGCTAAATATGACCTATGATTGATATGTTGTCCGTTTAAAAATAAAAAGAATAAGCTATTATCTATGACGTGCATTTTGATCTGTAGACATTCATACTAAGGACCTGGTCACCAAACTTGTACCAAATTAGCAGTACCAGAACCAGAAAGGCTTAGTAAGTCAGTGCTATGGCTAGGGTATATAAGGCCCCCCAGAACCGGATGTTTGGCCACCACCCAGAACGACACGGGCTCCGAGCTATTTCGAGCAAGCCACAGCTAAACGCTATGACCATCTAGTTTATAGAACAGATAATTCCATTTCTTTGGAGCTAAATTACTATGCCTGTTTTACGAACTGTAAATTGTATCTGCATCCACTGACTTGTATCTTATTCTAAACTTTCATTTGTCGGCAACAAAAAGCTAAGGGATAGCGGTGCGCTGCGCGCGGTGTGTGTAGGAAATATCACGCTTGCGCATGATCTGACCATTGGAGCAAGTTGTTCCGGCGGCAACAGGCTGGAAAACAGCTGATCCACTATTGCAAATGCCGAACTCACTAGAGCCATTGCACACAATTTGGCCATCTGTGCAACCACTAGCACTGCTACCACCAGAGGGAGGAGTCTGAGAAGCCATGTTAGCTGAGGCCCAAATGGTCACACCATGCTGGATGGTAAAAGTTACTTTTTCCTTGGGGGCTTCGGGAGCCGGTTCAGAGGGAGGTGCGGATTCGCCGCCGCCGCTGCCGCCGCTGCCACCGGTGCTGCTATCATCAGAGGCAGCACCACCGCACACCTCCATGAAAGGTCCAGTTCCGGCACGCTCAACAGATTTTCCGGGGTTGGCGAACGTGTAGTCAGAGCCTGCAGAAGTAGAACAGCTGCTGCCTCCAATGTTGGCCGTGGCCATGTCTGGCAGAGAGTCGAAACCAGAAGTATCGTCAGATCCACCGCTGACCGTGATAGGAGCACAGTTCATGTACATCTCCCGGTTGCCAACCTTGTTGAACCAGGTCCAAGCCATTGTGAGTTCACCATTAGGGAGCTCCTTGGGCACCTCGAAGTTGAAAGTGTTAAGGGCACCGCCATTACCTCCGTCGGAGGTAGGGCAACCGCCTTCAATGCTGTGAATCACCTTGAACTTCGAGCCCTTGGTAGGCTGCTTGTCGGTAGTGACGGAGACTTGGCAAGAACCACCACCATGGGTAGCACTGCCGGTGAAGGAAAGAGTCTGCTGGGAACCCACAGCCCACTCGTTCATGGTAGTGACATCATAAGAGCCAGAGCCACCAATCTTGCAAGGGAAGTCTGAGCCAGAGGCATCCAAAGGAGAGTTGTTGGGAGCCCCATAAGGAACAGGGCTACTCATAATCATGTGAGCGTAGGTGGAAGGGAGGGCGAGAAGAGCGCCGCTTAGAGCAGCAAGCTGGACGTTGGTGTACATGATTGATAAGGTGGATGAAAATAGCAAAAGATTGTCAATATAAGTGTTGCTAATATAAAAGATCGAGCTAACCAGTAGCTGGGAACTTGAGAAGGCAAGTAAAAGAATGTGCTGTAGAAAAGAGTGTCCTTGGATGCAATGATGAGCATGAGGAGAGTTTCTCAATGTTTATATAGAGAGAGTCGAGCATCGGAGTCCATAGAAGTGCCGGGTATGGGTGTAAACACCAGTTGCCCTCATCCTGATCGGACCGATGAAACGAAAATCATCTCCGCGGCCCATGCGCTCGTCGCATCCGTGAAGATGCCTGCCGCCAGAAACAAAAATGACCTCTTCCTGGCGAAGAGCTCGAGGTAGCCAATTCTCACTCGAGCTTTATTTCGAAGCGCCGAATTACGGGAGAGCTGCAAAGCACAGTATTGATCGAGAATGCAAGTGGGAAGTGCGTCAGAAGCAGAGCTTTCGTAACTCGGAATAGGCTAGTGAGGGCCTTTAGGCGAGAGCTGGTCCTACCGCGCTGTGCATTGAGCCACCTCATCAAGCGGATCTCCGACGTTGGCCCACTTGTACGTAGGATGTCCGCCCGAGAGAATCCAACGGAAAGGATCTGGTAAGGCATTCTGCTAGAAGACCCAAGAACTATTACCTATCGTGCGGCATTCGATATAGATAGCGGGATAGACGCGCATACAACAAACGGAACCTCGTCGTGTCTAGCATATATATGATATGCACTGAACTCACCTATGAATCTGCATAAAAGTACCAAGTGCTTCTTCCCTTGGGCAGGCAAGCTTATGGGTGGAGGATTCCGCTACCCGTGCGCCTTCTGTTAGCGCTAGTTAAGATGTATTCAGCGTCGCGACCGCGCGCAACAGGTAACGCACTCAGAGTGTAGATACGACCAGGGGTCGTCAAGTGATCAAGAAAAGATATTGTGGGAGAAGTCTGCTGATGCTGACAACGTGCAGACGCGTAGCTGTGTAGCTCAGTGACTCGGACGACTCAAAGCAAAATGCTGTCGTAGTGACAGCGAATTGAAGTTCTTTGAGGCCCAAGACAGGCGCCAACGCCAAGTCGGAACTTCTGCGTGGATCCTAGCTTCCCTTGGCGAAACCTTTTAGGGCACGCATCCAGGCCGCGATCGAAGATGAACTTACCGTCTATTGGCCTCGTCCAGGCGCTAATTCATCGCGGCCGAATGTTCAGGACGGCGTCGCGCTACAACTTTGATCATAACACCATTCTTGAAGTGAACACAAAACCTGATTTGCAGATTGTACATCGAAGAAAAAACGCATTCACAATTGCGGTACGAAGCTGTGCGCTTTTCATTATGCAGAGGTATGAAGAGCAGCAGTATCCTACAGCGGGAACCAAAAAAGGGCCCACAGAACCACAATCAGTCCCACCAAGCTCTCGTAAGCGCGGTGACAATCCTTGGGCCAACTCTAAGGTTACGTTTGGTCCATATTAAAAGTTGGCCGTGGAGCAAAAAAGGCAGCCATCCTGGGCTTCTTACGTTGCTCAATTAATTTAGTGAAGATCTCAAATATCATGGAACTGACTGAAGTTGCTTCAGGAAAGAGTTTGCAGAAAAACCGAAAGTAATAAAAAGAGATAAATACTTTTAAAGAGTGAATAAAAAGGATGTAGGCGTTATTGTTACTGTAGTATAGTAGCTGTTGCATCGTTTTAACTGTATATAAATTTAGAAATAAACACTACAGCAGAAACTAAGCTAACTTCTATATCTGTGCAGTGCAGCAAAATAGCTCTATAGCAGAAAATTTTTGTAGAAGCTAAACTAGGCTAACTATAATTTTTAAGTAGGTAAAAAAAGTATTTAGCTGGTCGCCTGCTAACATGATCGGCGTTAACAGTTGCTAAGTTAACTAACACGCCTAGCTTCTAAAATCTGGTCTGTATTGCTATTATATTTATACTACCTTATACAACGCGGCGTAGTATATTCCCTCTAATCTTTTTTCTATAATACTATTCTTTTACTACAACTGCGATTGTACGACATTGCGTAGGCAGTACTGTTCTATACAGAAAAAACACGCTCGCTCTAAAAGCTGTGCGCTTAGCGCATCTCAGCTCCCGCCCGCAAAACGACTTACAGTTTCTCTTTCTACCCCGCCTTTGTCAGAGTTAAATTAAGTTTTACTGCTTACAGAAGAGAATATCCGACTCTTTGAAAGTCATAGGTCTTCTTCTACTATGTCTTCGTCTTAAACGTCCTCCCCTAGTTAATCAAATCTTGATAACTGTACTAAGCTCAAAGCCTACAATATCTTAATCGACAAGGGTTGCGTTTTCTCTAAGGAATTAGAGAAATACCTTTGAAGTGTAATCTAAAAGTCTTGAATGATACCACTGTCGCCGAATGCCAGGAAAGTTGTGGAAAAGAGACGGATCGCAGCGCAGCAGAATGAACGGGGTGGCATCAAGCAGGTCGAGCCTTATCTCCTGTTTCGTGGAGGCTGTCATAGTGAATCATCTTCACGAAATCTACAGCATATCACGCGAACGCAAACACGAGCCGAACGTGGTTGAGACCTGCCATTTCTCTCTTACCTGCGATTTGCTCAACGGGAACATATTTGTTCACTGGAGGGAGCAGAATACACATCATATGGAGTTGGTATACGAGTTCTAGTTACGGAAAGAGACAGAGGTGGAGTCAGCACGACAGATACTTTAGAACATCGCAGACCATGCTGTTAGAGAACGTTTGAAGTCTTTAAAAGCGGCAATTCCGGCATTTGCAAAGAACAAGCGTCATTTTCTGCTTATATTAGAGAATACAACAGCACGCTCGGTGACCTCGTTGGATTCGCAGTCCTGTATCCAGTTCCAACCATCAACACCTACGTCGGTAGTGTCGGAGCCAGCGAAGAAGAAACGGAAGGACGACAATGTGTAGATGGAAAAACTAGTTACTAAAAGTCTTTACCAGCTCTATAGCTTCACGCTACCGTTTTCTTGTATCCTTCACCAGATGGCCCATCTCTAACAAGGCTAGATGAGAGGATTCTTGGCGGGCACAAGCCCACGATTGTCGCTCTAAACATGTATTCCTGCATGAAGGACTTTGCTAGGTTTCACGGGTTTCGAAAACTTTTCTGATTAGGTAATTTGGCAATTCTAGTGTGGTCGCCTTGTCGCCTTCTGGCCCAATCTTTGGCGTGTCAAAAGGAGCTTCGCGAAGCTCGAGAGCGGTGTGATATGTTGTTTCTGTGTAACAGAAGCGTATGATGCAGATGCAACTGCACATTATACTATATAGTAAAGTTGTACGAGAGTTGTCGCAAAAAGGTATTGCAGTTCAGATGCCAACGCGCATAGATTAAGTCAGCAACGCCCTATGACTGCTAAGACAGACGTTGTAACTGTCAAATATTAATCTAAACATTTGTCACCGCGTTTGCGAGAGCTTGTGGGGTCTGGTTTAGGTCCCGCGGGCGCGCTTTTGGTTCCCGTGGTGAACCTCTGCACCTTGGTACTGCTTTTTGGGCCCTGGTTCTCACCTGCCTTGCACGCCGCATTCTCAAACCCCTGGCCTGCTCTATGCACGGGGTGCCGGCCAAGGTGAATTGTATCTCGAGTCCGCACGGACAAAGGTCTAACCAGTGTAAAGAGCGCAGCATCATTAAGCCGAAAGATGGGGCTGGAAGAGTGCCGCTGTAGGAGATGTCAGAGGATCCTGCCCCGCCGTTCCCCCTCTACGACTGACCAAAACACCAGAGCACGCGCTGTGTCTGCGGCGCCTGGGTACGTCTTTCTTTTCTTTTTCTTCCTCCCACGTAAGATTGACTGGCTCGCAGTTTCTTCCCGCCCAAGCACATCGACGGGGTCGGCACCTTCCAAGACCCTGGCCTGCTCGAAAACGATCCGCTGCTCTGGGCGCTCTCCAAAGTATCAGCCCTGTTCCCGCGCTCGGAAGAACCTGACTTTGTCGTTTCTCTAGGCACCGGCGAACCGGGACCGAGCAACTACGACGTGTCGACGGACGACTGTCGCAGCATCTGAAAGAACGGGATGCTGCGCAGGCTGGGCGATCTCCTGCTGGAGAAGACGCGAGACAAGACGGTAAGACGCGCGTGCCAGACGGCGGTGCTGGCGGGCAGAACCCTGCATCGCATCTACCGACTCAATGTCGATTTCTGCGGCACCGAGCCCAGGCTCGACGACGCGGCCAGCATACCGGAGCTGGTGTCCAAGGTCGAGGCGGATGCGTCTCTGTCCGGCCAGATTGATGCCGTGGCGCGCTGCATGGTGGCCTCGCTGTTCTACTTTGAGCTGGACTCGCTGCCGCAGAGGCGCGACGGTAGGTACGCGATCACAGGCCATGTATTGTGCTCGGTGCGGCGCAGCGATCCTGCCTTGCGAGCGCTCGTGGGCAAGCTGGCGCGCTGCCGCGGTAGGTTTCTTGTCAATGACTGCCCCATTCTCGATGCGAGGGCCGACTCCCCCTTGTTGGGAAAGGACGGCAACGTGCGAATACAGGTCAGCACCGTGACTGGCGACCGACTCGAAATCTCGCTGGAGCTGGACGATGGCGAAGCGTGCAGCATCAGCGGGTCGCCGTTCAGCGTGCCAAGGCTGGTGGCCGCGCAAGGGCTGGATGCGCCTTCTGGCCGACCGGACCACCGCAAACGCAAGAGGCTAGGTGGTGATGGGAGGCCGACGACAGAAAGGCGACGAATGTAGCTATGCGTGAGGCTCATCTCCAGTACATGCCGTCTACCCGCGTTGTTCCAACGAGAGAGTGACAGGGAAAGCAGATGGTCGCTGAGGGTCGAGCGGTGGTCGCTAGAGGCTACTTCACATATGCAACAAGTGCATTGCTTTATGCGATGAGAGAACTGTAATGACTATGACTATCTGACCATCTGCGCTATCTACCGGCCACGGCTGCATAGCCTTGCGCGAAAGGGCTGGCGCTCTCGAAGGTGTAGGAGTGGTGGTCCAGAGGGGTTTGGGCCAGGCAGTTTGACGATGCGGATGGCTGGAAGCACGCATAGACCGACCCATTAGGCAACGTTATTCATGATAGCATTGTAAGTCTAGAGGTTGGAACCGCTGGCACTAGGTACGAAGATAGAGCAGGTAACAGAAAAAATAAATGCTGAGGAGTAATGTCGCAGTCTTGCAGAAAGACGTGTGGGCTCGACGAAAGGGACTCTCGATAGGGTGATACGGGATGAAGATGCGACTCTACGAGGGAAGATGGCTCAACCCAAACATAATAGTTCAATGCAGTACTATCCTCCATGTCTTTCAGTCTCTGTCTGAGCCTTTTTCCTAGGGCAAGTTGAGCAAGCATGTCTAAAAAAAAGCTCACGTGTGCTTACGGTGTGCGCGCTGGGCAATACGATTCTGTATCCTGCGGCGCTCAGTGCGGTCAGTGACTTTGGTCTAGTCATCTTTGGCGGAAAGCGTGGTTTGATATTTCATTTAGCTGGTTGCAAGGAGGGCAATTGGCAGTACAAGAGCAAGTGGGGGGTGGTTTGGGATCAGAGACGTGGGCAGTATTGTAGAGCTATTTACGCTCAAGGTGTCCATGATTGACTGGCCCAGTATATTGTTATTGTACTTGAAGTGAATATGATGAAGGGAATGCTCGATTAAGTTGAATGGAAATGGTTGAGTTGTCCAATTCTCTGATGCTAGTGAAATTATTTTCTTTGGGTTAGCCATCTACATTTGCGGAAGATCGCTATGGATCATTTTCTTCCACATAGTGTCGAAAGCCTTTTGCAATACAAATTTAGCAGTAATGTCAAGCACTGGACATCAACATCACAACCCTTTTCAAGATCTACGTTGAATGTTCGTTTACTTAAAAACGTTGTATGATTCACCTTTAGCTGGATGAAAGAGTTCCAGGTCAACTTTTCTGGTAGGCTTCCAGTGTGTCGAATTATTCCTGCTGTCGCACTTTCAGGTGCTTGGGTGTGTGGTCTCATGTTGTGGAAAGTTGGTATATTGTTCTCGGTGATACTCTAGCCAGGCTATCCAGAGGAACCGCACGGCAAGCTTAGTAATTGTGATAATTCTAGCGAGTGACACTCGCTCTTGTAATATCATACGACCTTCTGCGATATGTCAGCAGTTTCCTGTTCTGATGGCCAATTGAAATACCTGATGCGTTGATCGTTCGCTTATAGCAACCACTCAAAATGCCATCATGAGCGGTTGTAATAAATAAACCTATCCGAAGGGATTCTTTCGAGTATTAATCGCTTAACCGGAAAAATCAAAGGACCGATGCATGTAGGGAGCGGTCACCCCACATTCATAAAAGCAGCCGGAAAAAGTCCCGCCACTATGATAAACCCTATCTTTCATATAGCTCTACCGGTTCTCGACTTTAGGAGTGAAGACATGGGAGAGGACTGGATTTTTGTGGTACGTCGCCAAGATAACTTACCGTGCCATAAATCTGGCTGACAGAAAGAACAGAGAGTAGGTGGTCTGTTAACTCTTGCTGTGATTAGATAACTAAGTCACAAGCAGGAAGTGTGTAGGCCTACAGAATTCGACATACAAAGTTCCAGCTGACCTTGGTGTGTTTGGTGGTGCAGTTGGTGAGTAGAGCTGCGAGATTTGATGCAAGAGTTCTACTAATCCTGGTGTCTGGTCGTGTAGAATGTGCGTTGAGTTTCGATCTTTGATACACAAGGTTCACGCTAATATTAGTATGTCTGATGATGTAGGCAGTAAGTAGAGCCCCGAGCTTTGATGCATAATATTTTTGCTAACTTTGGCATGCCTGGTGTTGTAGGTTGTAAGTAGACATGCGAGCTTTGATGCGCGATATTTTTACTTACTTTGGTATGTCTGGTGTTATAGTGGGTGAGTGAAACTGTGGGCTTTGATGCTTGAGGCTTACGCTAAATTTCGTGTCTGGCGGTATAGGAAGTAAGTAAAGCTGTGACGTCTGATGTGCAAGACTCCTGCTAATCTTGGTACCTGGCCGTTTAGTTGGTGGGTAGAGCCTCAATTTTTGATGCACGAAGTTTCTACTAACCATGGTGTGTTTTGTGGTGTAGTGGGTAAGTAGAGTTGTCAAATTCAATGTGTAAGGCTTCTGCTAAAATTGAGGCCCTTGGTGGTGAAGCGTGTAAGTAGAGCTGCCACTTTTGATGCATGAGGCTTTCGCTGACCTTGGTATTTCTGGTGGTATAGGATGTAAGTAGATTTGGTGTTTTAATAAGTGAGACTGTTGCTAACCCCAGCATCGGGAGATGTAGGCGGTAAGCAGAGTTGCTACCTCTGATGTGCAAGGCTTTCGCTAATATGATTTAGTTGGTAAATCGAACCCCAAACAATAATGCGCGAGATTTCCACTAAACTTGGCATGCTTGTTAATATAGTGGGTAAGTAGATCTGTGAAATGTGATACGTAAGATTTCTGCTAATCTTGGGGTTTTGGTGGTGCAGCGAGTAAGTAGATCTGCAGGTGTTGATACACATAACTTTTGCTGATCCTGATATTTTTCATACGGTATAGGATGTAAGTAAAGCTGCAAATTTTAATGCATGGGCTTCTGCTAACTCTGGCGTGCCTGGCGGTGTAGCGTGTAAGTGGAGCCACGAAGCTTGATGTATGAGGCTTCTGCTAACCTCGAAATTTCTGGTCATGTAGGAGGTTAGTGACGCTATAAGATTTCATGCGAAAAGTGTGTGCTGATTTTAGTATGTCTGGTGGTGAAGTGGGTAAGTGGAGCTACGAAGTCTAATGTGTAAGGCTTTTGCTAACCCTGATATGTCTGGCAATTTAGCGCGTAAGTAGAGCTTTAAACTTTGATGCGCAAGGCTTCTGCTAATTTTGGTGTGCTTAATGGTGTAGGATGTAGGTAGAGCTGCGAAATTTGATGTGTGAGGCTTTTTGCTAACCCTAGTGTGTCCTATGGCTTAGGACGTGAGTATAACTGCGAGCCTTAATATACAAGACTTCTGATGAAGCTGGTGTAGGATGTAAGCGAAACTACTAGCTTCAATGCGCGAGAGTTCTGCTCACTTGGTGTGACTGGTGATATAGGCGGTGAGTGGAGCTGTGAAGTTTGATACGCGAGGCTTCTGCTAATCCTAATGTACCTGGTGCTATAGAAGGTAACTAGCCTATATCGGGCATTTAGTTGCTTGATCTAACTTTCATTGGATCTAGTACAACGATTGGGGTATCGGCCTCGACCAAAATTTTGCACAGAAATTCTACGTCAATCTCCCATTTAAGGAAGATGCAGATACTGTCAACTTCTGCCCTTTCTGCATATTTATCGTGGACTTTGTCACAGCCGTTATTGGAAAGACTAGCGTTTCCAACATCAGAGCTTCCGCGAAAAGCTGCTTGGTCTGCAGACTCCTTCACAAATCGATAAGACACTGTGAAAAAGATGACAACATAAACATCTGTCTAGTGAGACAAGGTGCATATATAAGAAATGGATGGCGGGGCCAGCGTCTTCTGCGGTTTTGTACTGATCCAGGTCGGTGTTCTCAACCCTTCTAACACCCTGAATAGGAACAGTATTTGCTGAGGCTTGTGATACAGAATACGCGGGCCATGACGATCTAGGTGTTCCGATCGGCTTTCCGATTCGATCTGGACCAGATAACACAGTTCGATTCCATTTGCTTCGCGCATGGCTCCATTGGTGCGATGAGTCACACGATTGCAGTAAGCGCCGAAACACATCTGACATGACCTTACCAAGAAGATTCCTCTTCGTTGGTAATTCAAAACAATCGAATTATAATCCAGATTCCATCCGTCTGATTCATTCCTCAGAAACAACTGTAAAAGACTATATCGCCTTATCTCACTGCTGGGGAAATCTATCTACCACAGAGAAGAAGACATTTTGTACGTCACAGGACAACGTCGACGAACGACTCAGAGGATTCAGTATTTCTCGGTTACCAAAAACATTCCAAGATGCTGTTCGAGTCACTCGAGAATTTGGCGTCCCATATCTCTGGATTGACTCGCTTTGTATCATCCAGTATGGCGACAATGGAAAAGATTGGAAGAGCGAATCTGGCCGAATGGAAAGTGTCTTTTCTCAGGCCTATTGCGTACTAGCCGCTACTTCCGCTGCCGACTCCAACGCAGGGTTCCTCAAACGCGACCTAAACTACGAATATGTTCATGCTCAAGACTCCTCAGGCAAGCGTTTCTATATCAGTAGCGACATAGATGATTTCGATAATGACTTGGATGAGGCTCAGCTCAATAGCCGAGCGTGGGTGGTGCAAGAGAGAGTTCTGGCACGGCGAACTATTCACTTTAGCGCTAATCAGACATACTGGGAATGTGGAGAAGGAGTTTACTGCGAAAATTTGACTAGATTGACAAGGTATGAGTTCCATAGTACCCAGGCCAACATATCACTAGCCTGATAACTTTCTGCCCAGTTCACACCGCAAGAAATACTTCAATCTTGATCCAAACTTCCCGACCCGGCTTCTTGAATCTGGCACGCGGCGTACTACAGAATTTATTCAATTCCTGTTTGAAGATTATTCAAAGCGCGGTCTAACAGAGAAGACCGACAGGTGCGTTGCTATATCCGGGTTAGAAGCCCGCATTTCAAACGCAATAGGGCACGAGAGTAGATACGGAACTTTCGAAAAATACCTTCATAGGAATCTTCTCTGGCACACTTCTGATACACGTGTTGAGCGAATCGCATATAATGACCGGCAGGTGCCTTCATGGTCCTGGATGTCAAATAGTGGAGGTATCAAGTTCATAAATGTCCCTTTCGGCGAGGTTGATTGGGTTGGTAACCTCAGATTTGACAAAGAACGCGATATTGCCCTGGTTGCAGGCCTAGGAAAATTCCGAGACTGTCGGACGGAACCAGATGGGAATCAGCATACTGTTCTGGATTCAAATGGGAAAGGAAGAGGATGGATACAGTACGATATTCGCGATGACGCAGCTCTTTATGGAAAACGATGCATTGTCATTGGGAGAAAGTTTCCTTCAAGTGGGAACACTTCGAATATTCAGGAGTATTACATACTAGTTGTCAAGCCCACTAGTGTGGATGGAGAGTATGAGAGGGTCGGAGCTGGGCTAGTACAGAGCGACTGTGTCGTGAAACAGAGTTTTGATATACTAGTCGTGTAGAATAATCTCACGTTTGGATATCAGGTAGAGGAACGTATCTTTACTCAGATTCACTATCAAATTGTCACGAATAGTCATGAATTGAAAATCTCATTATGCAAGAATTATCTTGAATGAAAAATTTGGATGATATCTGTAGAGAGGGCTGCAGATTGAATCTGGTCCTAATGCATCTAGAATTGCAGAGGATAGTATCTAGGAGCGCGTCCAGGGGTGGAGGATGCGCGACTTTTGTAACGGCTTTCCTTCATTTCAGAAATCTGGTGCCTCCATCACAAGGGTGTGGCCGGTGCGGGTCGGCCATTGTTTCTGCTAGTGGTGGCGACGCGACGTACCGCCTTATCTTTTTAGCCGCTGCTTTAACGTTAGGCTATGGAACTTGCGGGTATCGCATGGTTAATAAGCCCTTAACACGATTTGTAGTATGGGCGAAGAACAGAGTGACTATAGTCGTTTTAATGATAGTATGGCAACGAAGCGGCTTGCTAAAATGTTAGGACACTCAGGATGTTAATTGGGAAGAGTGGTCGAGTTAGTAGACGCTTTGCCATTCTTAGCACGGAATGTTCTACCACTTAGATAACCCACGATCGTTTCTTCCTTCCTCCCCCTGTAGTGGAATTGCACTCTTCATCCTCAGCACAACGCTTTTACCCGGTATTGAAGTTACAGTCGAATCGGGTGTGCGCCAAATTATCTTTCCATGCGTCCTTTTCCTTCTCCGCCCATTCTTTCGCCTTCTCCTCTGCATCAGCCCTAGGACCCAAGACAGTCTTGAGCTCCATAAAGAAGCTGTCCCAATTCATGTATCCCCCGTCCACGTACGGATCCCACATGATGGTCGCTCCATCGTATATCCTGTCCCAGCCGGAGTAGAGATCGAAGTCGATCTCGCAGCGCGAGACAGCCAGCAGGAACGGGTCCTGAAACTCGGCTAGATCGCGGTGGCCGTCCATCATTCCGCGAATCGACCTCCACGCATCATCGAAGATCCTTCGCCACCTGTTCGTCTCGACTCCGGCATAGTTCTTGCCCTCTATCCACACGTCGTCGAACTCTGGCCATTCGTTTGTGAGGGGGACGTTTCCACCGCGAGCCAGGACCTTGAGGATCTCCTTTGCGTCCCATGCCTCTCGCTCTCGGTGAACTCCTCCCGCGTTGATCAGGCGGTTCACACCTTTGTGGCGGTTGACTATGAAGGTGCTCCAGTGTTCCGCCAAAGCAGCGTCGAATGCAGGCTTGACGACATCTTCGTTCCATATTCGGAGGAATTTCGTGTCGCGGGAGCAGTCTCGCTGAAGGTGAGGAAACACGACGAACACCTGCGGGGCGCAGATGAGGGAGGATCCATCGGCGCGGCCTTTCTTGTACGTCGTGCCCAGGTACAGCGCGTTCTCGATTGCTTCTGTGGATATGGTCTTGCCCAGGCGGCCGGAAAGCTGGTAGGAAATTACTTCGGCATCGGACTCGCTGATGCGGCTCACGACTTTGTCGTCGACCACAAGGTCTGCCCATGGCGTCTGTTGCCAAGTGAGGCACTTGGCGAAGGCCAGGGAGGTTGGCAATGCGAAAGACAAGTTGGTGTAGCAATCACCTGCAGTGATGGTGCCTGAGTGATTAGAGACGCTTGAGATTAGTTCTCGGCCTCTGGCAGGCGGCTTCGCTCCTGATGGGGTCGCACTCGGCGTGGTGGGCAAGAAGACCATGTTGTTGGAGGATGAATTGTAGGTTGTGGAGTTTTTGTCTTTGTTTTGGCAGGCTGGGTCAATTTATGTAGAATTCGATAAGCGGGCGATTGCAGGATTGCGACTGGAAGCGAAAGGTGCCGATGAGTGAGAGGCCGCTGATCTTTGGTGAAAGGCTATTTGAATCACCACTGTGCCAGAAATTAGCAACAAAGGTACTTTTGGTTCAATTTAAGCGCATTTGGGGTTAATCTATTGCTAAATACAGATTTGGAATGATCAAGAATCCATCAGTCTACTCGGTGCAGCTGCACTGTCCTTCAGGATTGGTCATTGATATAATACCCGGCCACTTGAAGACTTCTCCAACGGACTGTGCTGTATACAATCTAATGATCTAGTAATCTATATCGCATGTATGAGCTCCTGAATCTAATTACATTACACTGTCATGTGTTTTGTTCTTAGTTCCTCATCGCCCAGCAACTCTTGTCGTCGAGACACCCTCCCCCTGGCAGGAATTATGACATCTCTGAGAGGACTAACTTCGCTGGCATCTACCTCTGTAGGGTCCTTGTTAATCGCAAGACCATATTGGGTCCCAGCTACCGCTTCGATATCTTGCCTAAGCTGCGCAAGTGGAATGTGTAAGTGATCCAGAGTGAGCATCTGGTACGTCTCATTTCGGCTAGACAATAGGCTAGTGCCATTGCGATGAATAGCGATACGGGGCTTGGGATTTTCTTCTGGGTACGAGGGCGAGCTCGATGATTTTGCGGTGAGATTCAATGCGACCGAGACTTGTTTGATTAGTGGCCGAAGGGTGACGAGACTGCCTGCCGTAATGGCCAAACCCATTTCTACCGTTGACCAGTTGGCAATATCCAACGTGGCCCCTGCCAATGTGTTAGGATATTCCATGGAAATGTCTGTCAAACCTCTGCTTACATAGATAGTCCGGGTCCACAAAATCTGGGACGTAGGCAAGTCGAACCACGACAGCAGTACTGGCACTATTCTTAATGTTAGTACTAATCCTCCTATCCTTTCAGTGAATTACCTGAAAGCCATGGCAAAGACTGGAGTCAACAGCCATTTTGTCCTCTTTCTCATGTTAAGGCGCCAAACTATGAAGATTGGCAGGATTGCAAACGTTCCATCAGTGATGACACTGCATGTGCTGTACGCGTACGTCAACTTGATACTGATTCATTTTAGCTTTTTTCCATCTTTCGATCTGGTAGCACCTACATGACTTCCAAACTGATGCAACGACCGGGCTGGTCGCGATTCCAAAAGTACGATACGGGCCAACATTGGAATATGCAGGCAAAGAAGAACACAAATCCAGCCAACCCGGCGAGTAGGAGATTAGCGTATATGATCTTGTTATGTATAGCCTTTTTGTTGTGATCCGTTATACGCAGGAGAAAGATTCCGATCGAAAATTTGGAACTCGTCATGGTCGTCGTATACCCCGAGTAGGAAAACCACCAGTACTGCGGAAGTGTCAGAGACTTTACTGCCGTAATTTTGTTGATATTCCCATACCATCATGGCTTTCTTTATGCCCTCTGGCGATAGATCGTCGAAGTGCCGGCCTGTCCCGTAATGAACACCCAGCAGCGCCCAGGTACTATGTACGGTGAAGCATGTCTGTCATTGTATATGTTAAAAGTCCCGAGGTTGAAGTTTGAACATCGGAATCCCTACCATTGAAAGAAGCATAAGCCAATCATCAAGACCAAACCCTCTCATTATTATGTGACGCGTGTAGCATCTCAAGGCCATTGTAACGAACGCGACCACATAAAAACCGATTACAATATTTTGGAATTCGGGGCCTCTGTTTTCGATCGCCATATCTGCGCAAGTCTTCTACGTTCGTGGATGTCAACGTGAACTCGGCTATGGGGGTGTGAATGACGGTCCACCAGAAGTGGCCATAGAGGAGATCTGTATCAAGCTAGATATGAAAGATCTTTCCACCATAGCTCTAGGCTGTCGTCACAGATCAACCCTTGCGGATCCGGCTCGACGTGGAGTTAATGTACGGTAAGACCGCTTGACTGCCATGTCTGCTTCGCAAAGTTTAGACAGCATGCACACTGTACCCTGCATTAAATCGACCAATACGCCAATTGGGGCCAATGGATCATCAGTAATCCTTGATTAAAAGAGTTTTTGCCTGCATTGGAGATATCAATCACGGGAAAGCGTCGGCTCCAATGCGGCCTTTGTGTCTAGGCCGAAACATGGCGAGACAAACGCGGAACAAGCGTATACAGAAGTTCGGTAACGCGAAACAACGAAGAGAACAGCTGTAGATCATCGTCTTTGTACCACCAATGACAAAGGCAGCCACCCGTATTGTGGGGTACCGGACAAATTCCTCCGTTGGGGTAGCCAGATCGAAACCTTATCTCCAAAGAGGGAGGTTTCTGTGCATGGAGATCCACGCCATAAGATCCTAAGGTTCTGACATGGTGGCTTTCTCTTCTAGGCGCTGCCAGGTACTCGGTGTAGATGGTCTGTCTGGCTTTCTTGCCCATGATTTTTTGAGACGTTGACCATTCAGGACAAATAGTTGATAGACGCAATACGCTCTCTATGTATAGATTCTCTACTTTCTATAGGGATTATTTAATACTTGAACAAATCCGACAGTTGGATAGGTTTTTGGATCTTGATTTTCTTTTTGTATACTTTTTTGAATCTAGCTACACACATCATTTTCAAAACAACCAATTCTCGACTTTCAATGGCACTATCACGACCAGCTACGAAATTGGAAAATCGAACACTCTGTCTAAAACCACGTGAGTCCCAATAATGAACCAAAGGAATCACATCACTGTTTCTCCGTCAGTCAGGTTGCCTAAACTCGGCAGCCTCAAACCCAAACATGAGCTGCGATATCAACTCAACAAGCGGCTCCACATGCGTCTTGCAAACCTCGTGCCCCGCATCCAAATCCTCCACCATCCAATCCACCCCACTCGCCTCAATCATCTGCTCCTGCTGCTCCGCCGTCAAACAAGTATCCCGGACCGCTCTCACATACGCCCTCCTCCCCTCAAACCCCTCATCCGCCCATCCCTGCGCCGGACTCTTCGACGTAAGACACCTCTTCCCCTCCCCCACCATCTTGGCAAGATTCGCCCTGAACGAAGCCTCGGGGACGGGCACCGTGGAATACATCTGCCGACGCAAGTCGTGCAGGTTGGCCGTATACCCCGTATCCACCGGCTCGCCTATTGGAGTCTACACCCCCAGCCACACGTCACCAGCGCGCTCAAGACACGTTTCGTAGGGGGGGGGGGGGAGGGTTGCGCACGTACCTGCTCGCCATCCACCACCACACCGCCCGGCAGCGTGTCCCGCACCGACACCCCCTTCCGCACGATATACCCGGCCACGGCAACCAAGCCCCTCACGCCCCCCCGCTTCCCCTCCGCCCTGCGCTGCGCCACGCTCAGCCCCGCCGCCGCTGCACACCCGACTATGCACCCGTACGAGTGCATAAGCAGCACGACTTCGTTTCCCGCATCGAGCTGCTGCTCGAGCGTGCGGCGGAGCGCGGCCGCGTCGGTGCTGACGGTCTCGCCGGAAGGGTGGAAGGACCACGAGGAGGCGAGTTCGGGGAAGAGGACGCGGGAGCCGGTCGAAGGGGGGAGGGATTCGAGGAGTGAGGTGTAGGAGGTGGGCGGCATGAAGGCGCCGGGGATCAAGATGAGGGTTGGTTTCGGGGGGTGGGAGGGGGAGGGGGGGTCGAGGATGATCATGGCTGGGAGATGGGAAATGTGGGAAGTGGGTAAGATTGGGATTAGAGGATTGGATGTTTCTTTGGAATCATGTTTGTTTGGGGGGTCGGAGTATTTGTATGCTGGATGTTGGTCTGGGGGGGGGGTTTTTGATAGAGGGCGACGTCTAGTCCGGATTGGGTCAAGGGTGGTTAGTAAGGGTGACGGATCACCTTGTTTCGATAGCTTGGAGTGACTCATTCTGTATACGACGTAAACACTGCCACTTTCTTCTTCTCGGATTCGACAATCGTAGACTGTTTGTGGCGCCTTAATGGTGGTATTCGGAATTCGCTTCGAAAGTTGTCCAGATCCCCTGCTGCTCGGCAACGCCGGATTGGGGTACGGCATACGGCTCAGCCGAGCCAAATCGGACGTCATGCGTTAAACAACTATCCCATCACTCGAACTCAACCAAGGGCTTCGACGTTGGTATGCGATGAGCCTATTTTTGGTTTCAACCACCACCCCCTACTCCCCCCAAACCACCGCACTCAACCCATCTTCCCCCCCATACGTACCCCTAGGCGGAATGCTCACCTTCGCCACCACATCCCCAAACCTCCCCGTCCCTGCATCCCTCTCCACAACCACCACCCCCGCCGTCGTCTGTCCCGCAATCGCCACCAATCCCCCATCCTCACTAACTTCAAAGCTCCGCGGATAGTACCCGTGCGCATTCTCCAAACCGACGAATGTCAAGCTGCCCCCGGCCCCGATGGCGTACGTCGCGATCGAATCTTGCTCGAAGCCAAAGGTCGAGTCGTTGCGGTTCGACGCGTAGAGGAAGGATCCCGCGATGCGTAGCTCGGCGGCCTTGACGGAGACGTTGCCTAGGGGAACGGAGGGGCCGTACGTAGACAGAGTATCGCCGAGGGTGAGGTCGAGGCACGCGTCATCGCTGCCGGCAGCTTGGGGGTAGCTCACGTCGTAGACGCCGACCGAGGAGCTGACTTCGTTGAGGCTGTAGTACTTCCACGCATCTTGAGCCACGCGGTGGAAGGCGCCGTGGCGCGGGCCGTCGCCGGGGAGAGAGGGAATGGCGGGGCAGGGGGTGAGTTGGCCGGTCGAGCGGTCGATGCGGAAGATGCGGGTCAGATCCGCGCCGAGGTCCGGGACGAGCATGAAGGAGCCCGTGGGGTCGGTGAAGGCGGCGTGGGGGTGCGGTTTGTCTTGGCGGTCTGGACGGGGGCCGGGGGCGTTCATGGTGAACTGGAGCTTTTGGAGGGGCTTGGTGCCCGGGGTGAGGGGAAGCCTGTAGGTTGTGATTGTAGAGGGAGTGCTGTCCTTTTTGTCAACATGCTGCCTTGAGAGGTTTCTGAGGAGTGTGTGTACGCACTATTCCACTGTTATGATGAAGCTTCTCCCATCAGGCCCTCCATAGGTGGATCCAAAGACGCTGTTTCCGGCGGTGGATGCGGATCCAGTTGAGGTGAGGGCGCCCGAATTAGGATTGATCGAATACTGAGACAAGATGCCGCGCCCTTGCCAGCTTTCATCGATGCAGTACAGCGTTTGCGTGATTTTGTCGAGATGGAGCCATGCCGGAGTAACACCGCAGCCGCCGGACCGCGAGGCAATACTCAGGCCCGCACTCGTCGTATTCGACAATGCAAGGTCAAGAGTGTAAACTTGGCCAGAGAAGTGTGCTGCAAAGAGCTTGACTGCATTGATGCCGGAGAGGGAGGACAGACCTATCAAGAATGAACCGATGGGTGCCATGATGATATGGTAGATCTAAGTGAACAGTCCCGAAAACGAGCGCCTCCTGACCAAAGCTGCCGGAAAGAAAAGAAAGTAGAATCAATCCACCAAAGCATTTTGCTGTCCCCATCTCGTATATATGTGTTTTTTCCTCCCGTTTTCCTTTAGATATAGTGGGTGATTTCGGGGAAATTACGCAGGAACTCGTGTCCGAGTGCAGATCCATGTCATCTGCCTAAAATCGCCCAAGATCGACTTGTCCCCGGACCGCAACATCCGGCCGCATGCTGGCGCCTGCGGAAAGTTTGATGTGTAGCTTCTCTGAGATCAGCAAAGCTTGGCTCTTGTAAGGCTGGCCTGCATGCGCATACTTTACTCGAGGTCAGGCGAGGGAGCGGCGCAGCCCTGGTTGTGGGTGCTAATATACTCGATCAGGCTAAATTTGTCGACATGTTCCCCAGCTATGCAACACTTATTAGGCATGAGCAGCTAAGAATTGGATTGATCGAATCGTGTTCTGTAGGTGATGTGATGAGTGCCTGGCAACAGAGGGTCCTTGACTTGGATGAATCACGTGATGCGACGCCGGCTAGGAGCGCTTGCTAATCTGGACAAGAGGAAGGCGAGCATTGAACTGTGATTCCATGTTGAATATCAGTGTGCGGAAATTCATTTGAAACATGCTAACATGCTAGTATGCTCGTGACGCACGAACGTCAAGAATTAGCTCGCCATGGTCGTAAAAAGTATCCCTATGTGCAAGAAGGGTCTGCCCAGGTACGCCGCGCTAGGATGTGAAGGCAAGGGCAGACAAATTAACGAATGATGCTGAGCATTGCCCTTTGGTCAAGCTCCCAATATGCAAAAATCTTTGTTATCCAACGCCCACTCATGCATGCCCGTGTTCGAGTACCATATCACGGTTTCCGTCCATAGATGATCCAGAAATTCCAGTAGGCATGTAGTTTTTTGTTGCGCAAATCGTTCCGAAAGGCGGCAGCGAATACCTGGACCTCTTCGATGGACCATCCCAGGCAGCGGGTGAACAGGGCAAGGCACATTGACTCGGCACCCCAGTAGAAATTCTCCGAAACCCATTTGCCGAGCTCTTTGTATTTTTTGTCCTTGGGCCACGTGTTGACGGGCCATTTGACAGGTGTAGCCACAATATCAACAAAGCCGGCTTCCTTCATCATTTCGGGGATGTGTGCAATGGCGTCGAGTGGGAGGCCTACTTTTGCCGCGCCGTCGTGCATATAGTTGTGCCAGCGGACAAGGGCC